>JAJIBD010024140.1:0-169178 GCA_021461705.1 Cryptotis parvus
TCCTTGTCAACACGAACATGGCCGTAAACAATGATTCATTTGAATGCCTAACAAACCGAATAGGACGATTACACTTGAATAGATGTGGCCCACTGCCAGCAATTTCTATCTTCATTGCATACGCACCAACATCCACATACAACAAAGATGAAATTGAGAAATTCTACATGGAATTGGAGGAGTTCTATAAAAAAGATCACACCTTCTACAAGATCATAGTCGGTGATTTTAATGCCAAGATAGGACCAAGAAGATCAGCTGAAGAACTCCACATCGGGACCCATGGCCTGGAATGGAACGAACAGGGTGAGAGACTATCTGAGTTCATCATGTCCACCAAGACCATTCATGGGAACTCACAATTCCAGAAAGCTGAAGCGAAACGTTGGACATGGGAATCTCCTGGTGGACAGTTCCACAATGAAATTGACCACATCATCTTCAATCAACGGTTTTGTCTGACCGATGTAGCTGTCATCCCCAAATTCCAAACAGGATCGGACCACCATCTCCTTCAGCAAAATTCTACTTCCCGCAAGGGGGAGAAAAGGCTGCAAAGTTTAAGAAGAGAACTCCCAGAACGACCACCAACTGGGAACTCTTTGGCACCATTGCAGCAACATGGGAAGATACCATCATTAACGACATCGATGAAGAATACAACCGATTGGTTCAGCACCTCCATGATTGTGCGAAGAATGCTGAGAGAGAGAAAAGACACAAAAGGACACCTGTCTTCAGAAACTCTCAAGCTCATTCACCAACGTGGCAAGGTGCGAGCCTCAGGAGACCAAATGCTAACATCCAAGCTTGCTAAATGGTGCAGAGAAGCAATATAAGAAGACCTCAAAGACAGAAGAGCAGAAATACTGGAAGATGCAGCAGAAGCCGGGAAAAGCATTCGCACTGCCCGCCTCTCCTTTGCCAACTATAAGACCAAGATGACTGTACTCCGACACCCTGATGGATCTATCGCATCTTCCAGAAAGGCAATGGAGAGATTATCCAGGACTTCTACTCAAATCTCTTTGATAGCCACAACCACCTGCCCACATACCAAATTCCACAGGATGGATATGTCATTCCCAGCGTTCTCCCTTCTGAAATATGACATGCCATCTCGTCTGTAAAGAAGGGAACAGCACCAGGCCCTGACAAAGTCTGACCCGAACACCTGAAGAATCTGCCGTCGATACTCATCAATACACTAGCTCGGCTCTTCACATGCTACCTGTCCGAATGCAAGGTGCCCCCTCCCAATGGAAAACCAGCAGGACAGTTCTACTGTTCAAGAAGGGAGACATTCACAACATCGGCAACTATCGCCCCATCTGCCTGTTGTCCATCATCTACAAGCTGTTTACATGAGTCATGCTGAACAGGATTAGCAGAACACTAGGTGAAGGACAACCATGCGAGCAAGCAGGCTTCTGGAAAGGATTCAGCACAATGGACCATATCCACACAGTAACCAAGCTCATTGAGGTTTGTAGGGAGTACAAGATGCCGCTCTGTCTCACGTTCATTGATTTACAGAAAGCCTTTGATTCTGTGGAGACTGAAGCAGTCATCGAAGCCGTAGCCAAACAGGGTGTTCAAACCCAATACATCAAGATCCTTCATGAGCTGTATTACAAATTCACCACCAGGATCTCACTATTCTACAAACAAGTGATCATTAATGTGAAAAGAGGGGTTCGACACGGTGATACCATTTCACCAAAACTCTTCAGCGCCACCCTCGAGAACATCATGCGACAATTAGAATGGGAAGGAATGGGAGTGAAGATAGATGGTCGGCAACTACACCACCTCCGCTCGGTGATGACATTCTTCTAATAACACCAAACATTAGCCAAGCGGCACAAATGCTGGCTGACTTCGACCGAGAATGTGGAAAGATCAGTCTACAGCTGAATCTAAAGAAAACTATGTTCATGAAGAATGAACTAGTTCCAGAGGCCCCATTCACTCTCAATGGAACAAACATCTCTGAATGCAGCAGTTATGTGTACCTAGGTCAAGAAATCAACATGATGAACAACCTAAAACCTGAGCTGCACAGGAGGAAGAGAGCGGCATGGAATGCCTTCAAAGGCATCGAAGAAATAGCTAAAAGGACAAAGAACCTACGGCTCGGGCACATCTCTTTGACTCCACTGTTCTCCCTGCATTAACATACTCCTCAGAGACCTGGGCCCTACGAAAGCAGGATGAGAATGCTATTCGGGTCTCCCAGAGAGGAATCGAAAGAGCTATGCTTGGAATATCATGCCTTACTCAAGTGAGAGAAGGAATCGGAGTTCTGACATCCATCTCTATTCCAGAATCAGGGACGCTGTCTCGTTTGCCAAGGCTTCGAAAATCACATGGGTTGGACATGTAATGCGATTTGGAGACAACCGCTGGACTAGAGCCATTACCGACTGGATCCCATGGGATGTCACAAGATCACGTGGCCACCCACCTACAAGATGGTTAGACTTCCTTGTAAAGACCCTAAGGAACGGTTTGAGGCTCTTCATATTCCTGAATTAACTAGATGCCATTGGGCTACATTGGCACGTGATAGGGTCCAATGGAAATGTTACTGGCGCCCACTCGAGCAAATCGATGAATAACAGGATTCAAGTGATCAAGTGATAAATATAGCCTAGCCAGAATATGGATAACAGGTATAAATAAGTATGCTTTAATATATAATTGTTCTGATTCAAGTCTAAGACATCCTGTATTTTTCCCTACATAAAGTGGAGTTTTATGTGATCATTTAGCTTTAAGCATACATTTTGAGGTTCAAGTGAGGGAATAACTTTTTCCTAAAGGCCTCAAAAGTCTTATGGCTGTGACATAAATTTTAAATTTGAAAACTGACAGAGTTCACAATCCATAAAATTATTACATAACTTCAGAAAACGTTTTAAATAGCTATTGTGTAAGTTGAATATGTATTTCTGCTTTCCTTGATTCTCTCTTTTAAACTGACTGAAAACCGCAATTAAATATTCAGTTTCCAGTGAGTTCTTCTGTTAAAGAATCCCATCATAACACTGATTTAACCCAAATGTCTTACACAGAAACAAACTTCTCTCTATCCTTTTTTAAATTGAATTACCATGAGGTACATCATCACACAAATACAAAGTTATTCATGATTGGGGTTTAGACATATTATGTTTCTTTCACCAGTGCATATTTCCCACCACCATATCCATAGTCTCTCTCCCACCACCTCCACCCCCCAGACTGCCTCTATGGCAGATACTTTTCTTCTTTCTGTCTCTTTCTCACTCTTTTTTTTTTCTTTTGGGCATTATGGCTTGCAAAACAGGTATTGAAAAGTTATCATACATATTCATTTACTTACTTTTCATCAATCAGTTCTTATCCAGAGTGATCATTTCAACTGTTATTGTCATTGCACTCTAATAAACAAATGAAAATATCTCTCTAGGGAAGAACATAACTTAATTACATCTAAATTATATCAAAGTTCTCTAAATAATCAAAGTATAGATTCTCATTTTCTTTGTTTGCTTGTTCTTGTGGAGAACGCATTTTGTCTTCTAAATGCATTCCTAAATGCCAAGTCACCTTATTCTGCATTTATTTTATATTTTATGAGGCACAAAAATTTCAGTTTTGGAAAGTACCTTAGTTAAGAGCAAAGAATTGGAGGTGAACTGTCTGAAGATACTCTGCAAGTCTCACTCTACTGTCTAATGATTTAAAAAATCCCCGACAGCTTAGAAAGGAAGCTCTTAGAAGAGGGTCGGTCATTTTACAGAGGAGCTGAGGAGAGCAGCCCAAAGCACATTCCAGTGGGCAAGTCAAGACCTCTTTCACAATGATGTATCATTATTGTGTGCATTTATGCACACTATGATCTTGGGTGATACAGACAGTACAAATAATGAACATCGCCAGATAAACCCACAATTATTTTTAAGCAAATGGTTTCAAATTTCTCTTTTTAAAGATTTTCTTTGCCTTGCTAAAGTTAAAGAAAGGACTTGTGAGTAAGTTAAGTTTATCTTCCTGAGTTGCTAAAGGAAACAAGAAGAGAAATACATGAAAAGAAATAAGAAATTATAATTTGCATTCTGAATAACATGTAAATTAATACAAATAGGTTAATATATCTGAAAGTCACTTTTATTAAAAATTTTAATTCCATTATATGAGCATTTTATTCCTTAGTTTATTATTTTTAATATAGACAATATGTTGCCATTAATTTTTTTGGTTAAGGTAATAGTAATTTACAAGACTATATGTTCTAAGGATACAATTTTACACTTCATATATATATATATATATATTTATATATACTTCCATCCCATGCTAAATGACCAAATTACACATTTGTTGGATTCTCTCTATATTGTTCTCCTCTCCCATTCTGTCAATCTAAGCTCTGTGCTAAGTCAGAGATTTCTCTTTCCTTCAACATTTTTACCTTGTGTTGTTTCTTATAATCAACATATGCATGAGATCATTCTGCTTCTGACTTATTCCACTTAGCATGATCCTCTCTAATTCCACCCAGACTGTTGTTAAAAAATAAAATAAATAAATATCTTTTGTTTTTGCTGAGGAGTATTCCGTTTTGTGAATGCACCATATCTTCTTTAGTCACTCATCTGTTATCAGGCACTTATTTCCAAACATTGGGCCCATTATAAATAATTCTGCAATATATATTGGTATATGTATTTCTAATAGCTTTTTTGAATCTTAGATATCTAGAAGTGGAATTATTTGAATATACTATATATCCATTTTTAATAATTTGAGAGTTGTCGTACTGTTTTCCACAGAAGCTGAATCAGTTTGCATATACCAACAAGGTATGACTGCTCCTTTTTTTTCTATCTTCTAACCAGTTGCATCCCTCCTATTTTACATAGACATTTATTACTGATATAAAGTAATATATCATCTTAGTTTTTATTTGCATTTGTCTGATCTACAGTGATATTGAGAATTTTTTCCTTTATGTCTATTAGCCATCTGCATGCTTTCTTTAGTGAAGTGTCTATTTTTAATATATATTTTTCTTTTCTTGTGCTTGAGTTTTGTTAGCTTCGTGTTTATATTAATAGCAACCCTTTGTCAAACGTAGTAGTATGTGCAATTTTTTCCTATTTTAGAAGACTTTCCCATTTTAAAGTCATTCTTTTGGAGTGAGGAAGATACATAATTTTATATAATCCCACTTTTTATGCTTGCTTTTATTTCACTTGATGTCAGATTCTAATCACTCAACATGATCCTCTCCATGTCCATCCATTTATAGGCAAATTTCATAACTTCATTTTTCCTAACAGCTGCATAGTATTCCATTCTGTAGATGTACCACAGTTTCTTTATCCTGTCTTCAGTTCTAGGGCACTCTGGTTGTTTCCAGATTCTGATAACACCAGCCTAGAACTGAGCATTGAGCATAGGCAAAAGATACACATGATAAACTGTAAGTGTATGTAATGCAATGGGCAATGTGTAAGAGAAGGAAGAAAGATAGAGAGCAAGAGAGAGAAAGGGAAATAGAAATAGAAGTAGAAAGAAAAAGAGAGAAAAGAGATAATCTTTTCTCAGATAAGCTGCCATAGAGGCAGGCTGGGAGGGGGAGGGAATTGGGGACATTGGTGGTGGAAAATCGTCACTGGTGGAGGAATGGGTGCTGGAACACTTTATGATTGAAACCCAAATATGAATCTTTGTAACAGTACATCTCACAGTATTATAATACATATCACTGTCTTCCCGCTCATCATCGATTAGCTCGAGCGGGCACCAGTAGCATCTCCATATGACCTGTCTCATGCAAGCCAAGGGCACCTGCTTGCTTAAGGAACATAAAGAGCCTCAAACCATTCCATCAGGTCGTGGAATGAGGTCTATGATTGTTACTGGTATTTGGCATATCAAATACAACACGGGTAGCTTGCCAGGCTCTGCCGCGGCGGGTAGCATGCTCTTGTAGTCATCTCAAAATCCAGCATTTATTGATGAATGCCCAGCCGCTTGCGACCGCTTGAGCCCGGCTGTGATAAGCTGTTCTGCTGGGTAGAGTTCTGATGAGGGGGAAGTAATAAAATATTAATAAAAAAGAATCTAATCAATGAGTGTTTTTTTCCGTATTTTCAGCATATTTTATGTTTCCAAGTTTAAGCACCAAATATTTTTTTCTTTCCCTTCCTTTTACTAATGTTTTGTTGTTACATGCTTTCCCAGGAGGTGCACACTTTTTGTGGTACCGGCACTACTGTGGTTGCCAAGTATAAACTCATGGTCTCACGGATACAATGATACTCTACAAATGTACCACATCCCTATGGCTTCTTGTTTCCAATCCCATTCTGGGTTCTCCATTATGATTTGCCTTACATGCATTGTGTGAGTAGTCCAATTTTATTCTTTTCTATATGATTTAGCAGTTTTTACTTTTTTGCAAAGAACTTCCTTTTCTAACTCAACGTGATTTATCTTTATATGTCAAAGATTTTGAAAAACAAATTTTGACTAACCCTTAATTCCAATTGATACAAAAAATATTTTCCTCCAGTTTCACTATATTCCCTTTGATTTTAGCATAGCTTGATAAAATGTGGAGATCTCTAATCAAATTTACTTGCAGTAATGTCGCTTTCATTCTGAAATCATAAGTGTCTTTATCCCTTACTTGACACCTTTATATATACAGCTGTGGCTCCGAGGACGATACCAGGGTTGGCCATGTACAAGATAAGTTCTCTACATTTTGTACTATCCATGAGAGTCTTTATCACTATACTTTATGTGCATTTTTCTTTCATTCAATAATTATCTTTTTTCTCTTGTGAATAAGCTATGATTTCCCAAGTGTGTGTGTGTGTGTGTGTGTGAGTGTGTGAGTGTCTATGTGTGTGTATAAGGCACAGAGAGAGAGAGAGGATTCTTAAATGCTTTTCACTGAACACAGAGCTCAAAAATAGAACTGAATATGTGAAGGTAGGTGTATTTATTCAATCATCAATTATTCAAGGAGTTCAACTATGTTCTGAGCACTGTTCTTGGACTGACTGCAATAAAGAAGAAAATGAAATCTCTGTCTGCATAGACCTTTCTTTCTAGCAGGAAACAGATGACACTGCAGAAAGCAAATAATATATAAACACATGCAAAGCGAATAGTCAGTAACGTTTTATAGTGATAAATGCTCAGAGTAATATAAAACAGAATAATCTCAGAAATAAAGATGGGGTGGATGCTAATTTAAGTAGGGAGATAAGATAAGACTTCTCTAATAGATATTACACTGACACTAGATTGACCTGAAATAATCAGACCTCTAAAGTTCATGTGGTAGAACATTTGTTTTAATTTTTTTTATTATACCACCTTGAGATATACACTTACAAAAGTGTTTATATATTGGATTTCAGTCATTCAGTGTTCCAGCACCCATCCCTCCACCAGTGACTGTTTCCCACCTCCAATGTTCCCTGATTCCTCCTCCCCAGCCTGCATCTATGGTAGGCAATTTTCACTTCTCTCTCTATCTCTCTCTCAGTGTCTCACTCTCTATCTCTCTCTTCCATCTCTTACACACTGTGGATTGCAATGCAAACATTTAGAGGTTATCATGTATATCTTTTCGCCTACTTTTAATGCTCAGTTCTACGCTGGCATTATTATTTACCATAATTATTATTACACTGTCCCTTTCTCTGTATTACCTAACCTCTGACTCCCACACATTTGCAGTGGGTTCTCATGTGGAGAATATTTGTTGCTAGAGAAAGAATAAATATATGACAGAGCCTTGGGTTTAAAGCCCATAGAAAGCTATGTGACTGGAGCATGGTGAGCAAGAAAAAGGGTTATAATAGAAGTAAGTAAAAAGCTAAAGAAGTACTAGAGGCCATTGAGATATAATCCGGTATCTAATTCTAATTGTAAGGGGGAATCCAGTGGTTCCATGGATTCAAGTCTAATTTTCAAAAAGAACACTCTTAATCTATATTTTAATAGGGAAGATAGGAAGTTTGGGAAAGATGAGGCATAAAGCAAGAATTCAAGCTGGGGTGACGATTACACTTTCTAGTGAAAATTTTAAGCCATCAAAATAAGTTAAAGACTAATAGTTGAAAATTATCACAATAATTAACATTTTTAGAGAAGGGATAGAAATAAATCATGATATTCACATCTTCAAGGATAAAACAGGCACAAAAGTCATGTGCACTGCTGAAGGCATTATTATAGGTGAGATATTTGGCAATTCTACTTACAGAATTCCCCACCTACCAATAAAAGCTGTCTAAGAAAGTTAAAAAACAATGACTAATTTTTATTCATCTAATGTTGATTTCCCAACTGCTACTTTTCTGTGCTCTTCTGTGAAACTTCCTTTTCCTTCCACTTCAGTGCCTTTGGGTTAAAGACTATTATCTTTCCAGAATCATTGTTTTACAAACCTGCAGGGAAAATTGCAATTACATTTCATGGTTAATTCCTAAGGTCATCATCATTTTATAGAGTTAAATATTATTTGTGATAGTGTTGGGTTAAACTTTTTTTGGACTTTCAGATTTCATATTTTAGCAGTTTTCAAATGCTCTTTCAGATAAGAGACTTACAGTCTTGAATAAATTTTAGAACATTTAAACAAAACATCACTCCCCTAAAAATCACCTCTTCATTACAGTTCTATAGCATTTGATCACTATGTGCTAAAGACTGTAGGTTGTATTAAATAAATTCTCAAAGCATCCTCCAGTTCTGCTGCAACAATTATAGAAATATTTTTTCAGTAAATATCAGTTTTTTTAAGTATCCAAAACTTGGGTGGATATTGAAGTCAACTATAAAAAATAGTATATTTTAGTCCATATTTTAATTTCTTCTGATTTTTTTTTTTTTTTTTTTTGGGACACACTCTGTGACACTCAGGGGTTTCTCCTGCCTCTGCACTCAGGATTACTACTGGCAGTGCTCAGGGGACCATATGGGATGCCGGGGAAAGAACCGGGCCAGCAGAAGCCAGTCGCGTGCAAGGCAAACACCCTACCTGCTGGGCTATCACTCCGCCCTCTTCTGATTTTCTTAATGTAATGAATTTTAATATGCATTTAACTAGCTATCATAGTCATTACAGCTTTATGTGGCCAAGAATGTTTTTACTAACTAAACTTTCCATTATGAGTGGGATAGACTTTAAAAAAGCTAAAACAAAAAACATTACTTAAGCACATGCCATATTGCAACTGGTGTTTCTTTTGTAAATAACAGCCACAAAGGAACATGTCTGATAAATTATACTCAAAATAAATTTCAGGGAAACATGGACTTTATCTATAGAAAACATTATTTTAAACAGTAAGTGATATTTTTAAACTCTCTACTAGTCCCAGTGTTTTGTGAGATTTTTTCTCAAGAATCACCACCCCAGGGGTCAGAGAAATACTACTGTTGGTAGGGCATTTGCCTTGCATACAGTCAATCAGTTTCTGATCTCTTGCACTCAAAATAATCCTGCAATATGCCAGGAGTGATTCTTGAGAAAAGAGTCAGAATTAAGCCCATGCACCCCTAGGTTTGGCATTATTACCCCTTAAAAAAATCACTTCTTTGGGCCGGAACAATAGTTCAGTGGGTAGGGTGTTTGCCTTGCAGGCGGCCAGCCTGTGCCAGCCAGATTTGATTCCTGGCATCCCATATGGTCCCCAGAGCACTACCAGGAGTAATTTCTGAGTGCAAAGCCTAGAGAAACCCCTGAGCATTGCCAGGTGTGACCCAAAACAAAAAAAAAAAAATCACCTCTTTCATTACAATACTGAAGAACATCAAGCATTGAAAGCGTCATTCAAGTTGCCCATCTTATCTATTTCCATGTAAACTCTTGCTTTACAAAGAAAATATGAATTGTAAGAAACCTGATGTGCCCATTGTCACATTATTAGAACTAGAATTCTTCCAGGACCTGGCTACAGGGCAGCATACCAAATGATTAATACTTCCACCAGCTAACATTTTATTTTCCTTAAAGATCTTATTCACAAGTTCACAAGTAGAAAAAATAATTCCACTGACTGAATCTACCCTAGATATATGACTCCCTCCTTTTTAAAAGCCTTAAGTAAGAATTATTTACCAATACAAAGATTTCTCTAAGTGATAATAGTTCAGCAGTGAATAGTTTAGGAGCTACAGATTGTGTGTGTGTGTGTGTGTGTGTGTGTGTGTGTGTGTGAAGCAAGCAAATTTTATTTGGAAGCTTTTAGGAGGAGAGAGAGAGAGAGAGAGAGAGAGAGAGAGAGAGAAACGTACTCAAGAGACAATTCAGACTCTCCAAGGGTGGATGAAACCCCAGTACACAGTACACACACCCCTGCATTAGATAGGAAAATGCACACCTCATGCAGGTGATACATGTGCTGGGACACGAGAACATGTGGCACAATCAGCACATGGACTTGGGCAGCATATGCACAAATATTTTTAGAAGTGTTTTGACCCCATTATCATAACCACCGCAGTTGGAAGCAAAAGCAAGGAGAAGTCATTACCTCTTTAAATTATGTCCTATAAGATTTAGTATCACTGTATCACTGTCTTCCTGTTCATCATCGGTTTGCTCAAGCGGGCCCCAGTAACATCTCCATATGTCCTGTCTCATGCTGGTAGAGCCCAAGGGCATCTGCTTGCTCCAGGAACATCACTGTCTTCCCGCTCATCATCGATTTGCTCAAGCGGGCGCCAGTAACATCTCCATATGTCCTGTCTCATGCTGGTAGAACCCAAGGGCATCTGCTTGCTCCAGGAACATAAAGAGCCTCAATCCATTCCGAATGAGGTCTATAATTGTTACTGGTATTTGGCATATCAAATACAACACGGGTAGCTTGCCAGGCTCTGCCGTGCAGGTAGCATACTCTTGTAGTCATCTCTAATTCCAGCATTTATTGATGAACAGCACGGCCGCTTGCAGCTGCCCCTAGCCGGGCTGTGATAAGATTTAGTAGTGGATTTAAATTTGTCTCTAAACCCAGTTTATTTGATTATTTGTTTACATTTGGTGGTTCCCAAGGTTCACTTCCAATTTTGAGTTTACGTGATTCTGGGGATTAAATCTGGTTAGACCTTTTACAAGGCAAAACTCTTCCTGACTGTACTATCTGTCTCTGGTCCCTGTGTTTACTCCATAACACCACTCACTATTTGTTGTTGACTGCTCAGGTCCTTGGATTCCATCCCAAACCTTATTCTTTAGTGAGGATCACAAACCACCACTTGGGGATCAGAGCGGCCAGCCCACTCCTGCCTGGGTTTAATCCCCGCATCCCATATGGTCGCCGAGCTCCAGGAGGAGTAATTCCTGAGTGCAGAACCAGGATTTACCCCTGAGCATCGCCAGGTGTGACCCAAAAAAAAAAAAAAAAACACACCACTTGAAGAGTGAGGGGTATGTGCACCATCAGCTGATACCATATTTTATCTTACCTAACCTACAGAAATATTAAGGTTACAGAGAACCCTGGTAGGCCATCCCTATGTCCAAGGCATAGACAAACAGAGGAGGTTCTAAGAATAGTTAATTTCTTGCTGTGTACTCCCCATTTTTCGAGTACATTTCTCATTTCTCTTTACAATAAACAAACATGATAATAGTAATTTAGCGAACTCCAACTTTCCCTCAGAGATGATCTCCTATCCTTTTTATGTCTGCTCCTGAAGAAAGCTATGTGCTGCTTCACTGGGTCACCTTGGCTCCAGGGCCGTAAACTTGCTCTTGAGGAATCCCCTCCAAGTAAATCCAAGAAATTCTAATCCAGGAGGAGCTACCTTTGCTGTGGACTATCCTGTTGAAGAATGTGTGTTTTGCCTCTAGGAATGTTGGGAATAACTTGCCGCTCTGAAGGGAAAATATGGGAGAATGTTTTCTCCGCTTCCATCAGTTCTCTATATTTCAATTATTTCTCACAGTCTGGTAGCCAGTTCACAGAACAGAAGCATCTGCTCCCATTTAAAACAAAAAAATGTTAGAGTGTATTAGATTCATATTTGAAAAAAAAACTTACGTTTGAAAAACGCCTTTGTTTAATCACATCAGGTCTTTGTCACAAGCTGAAAAATGCCAGGAAATTCCAAGCTAAAGGCAGATACTTCATCTATAACTCATGTCATGGGGCTTATTTCTAAACTTTCATATGACTGAAAAAAGGGGATAAAGCATCAGAAAATCTGAGTTCGGTCTTTCAGCTATGTGTGTTTTTTTGTCCTGTCAGTTCATGTCATAACCCTGGCATTACTCCATTCCTTAAAAAATTTAATAAGAATATGGGATTATACTGATCCTATTCTCTTATTTCTTATTAGTGCTGAACAAGCAGTTTTGGCACTTAGAACTCAAATTACTGCCATGTTGTTCTGTGCCGGAATATGTTTGGCTATAAACTCAAGTGTCTTGACCTACCATTTATCTTTGTGCCTGAGAAAGAAATTATTTTAGCATTCCTGTTTGGCTCCTATATATAAATCTATGATCTATGACATGTCTGCAACTCTGAAGTTAGCAGAAAACTATGAAGAACAAAAGGAGTGGAGGGTGGAGTTGGGAAGAGAAAACAACAGGAACTCACAGGCAGAACAGTATTAAATCTCCTGGTGTGTGCCCAGCCATTGGTTCTGGATCTTATAAATGGGATGAAGAACATACATAATTCCAAAAATATGCAAGTTTCTTTTAAATGTGGAAAGTGTTCATTTTTCCATTTGAATACTCTGAATTTCTACATTACTTTCAGAGTTGTGGAGAGTGTAATAAAAACACAGAGCCTGACAGACATAGCACAATTCATATCCACAAGGATTTGGAAACTAGATAACTCCATCTGGCAATAAAGGAAAAGAATAAAATATGAAAGAGAGCATGACCTGGTAATACATCATAATTTTGATTGTCATCAAAATAGAAGAGTAAAGCATATCAAGGAATAGTGATAGGAATATCACCATTAATAAAAGTATAATCACTATAAGTAAAAAGTTTTTGCAAAATATTAAACGTAATAAGTTTCAGATCAATAGGTACTCATTGATGATCAAGCAACTGAAGTTGACAACACAGGGTGGGTGAAAGGATTGCTAATCACTGAACTAGAAAACTTATGTGCTGCTTGCATCAACTCTGTCAAAACTTAAGTTCTAGTAGCATGCTGATTGCAAGAAACCTTACTCATAGCATAAAGTTGAGATATATGTATGCTTATTATATATATATATATATATATATATATATATACTGTATTCTTACAATAAAATAAGCTAATGGAAAGGAATACTAAGAAACTACTGAAAAATTATGTAGAATTGTATCATATTTAACAAAATTGTAAGTTATGTCACCTGTCTAAACAGGAGTAAGCCCTGAATACAAGCAGTCCTGGCCCCAAAACATAAATAAATAAATAAATAAATAAATAAATAAATAGAAAAGTTTGTATCATTTTCTTTTAAGATGAATCCACATAAAATAGGGTCAAACAGTGTTGTTCAAAGCCTAATCACATATACTTTGCTGCTCTAAATGACAAATATTGGATCTAGTATCAGTGAGTTACCAATATGACAATATAATAGTATATAATATGCAATATAGGCTAGTATAGAAGGACACAAGATAATGCATATGCAGTGACCATGACTTGAACACTTATATGCAAATATCATAAGAATCCTGCTACCACACCTGCAAAGGGAAACTTCATTACTTTAAAGTCTTTACAGATTCAGTTTTGAAACTCATATTAACTCCTTTCTACACCACATAACAAGTACCTCCTCTTTGTCAGTTTCTGTGTACATCAGGAATGCAGTAATTAGAATGAAAGGGACATAATCCCTTTCTTCATGAAACCTATAAATACTATGGCACATACATTAGTAATCACACAATTATAAAATCCTGAAGCATTCAATGCTGAGGGGAAAATAGGTAGGGAAAAAGAGATCAAACGATGTGAAAATTTAGGTTACAAAGTTAGAAAAGGCATCACTAAGACTGACCCTTCAGAGAATCTGATTAGCATTAATCCAACCTGTGAATCAAGGAGTGAATAAGTGAGCTTGAAAATAATATCGGTGATAGCTTTGAACCCCCCCCAAACAACAAGTGGGATTTAAGGGATGCTGTCTATGCATAAACCTGCCTGAAATTTAGTCTTAATTACTTCATTGACTAAATTGTATGTATTAATCTCTACCAAAGACTTGTATTAGAAAATAAATAATCATAAAATCTTTGCAGAGACTCTCTACAGAGAATATTCTATAAAGTTTTGCTAAACCTACAAAATGGTTTGTCAAATGCCTGCAGAGTGCACCACACTAATAACAATAAGTATGTATGTATATATATATATATATATATATATATATATATATATATATATATATACAAAGCTATACGCAGAATGAAAATCAGAAGTAATAAAGAAAACCATGAAGCATACAGAAGAATATAATTAACTGTGGAAATGTTAAGGGCTCTCATTTTTTTAGGTTCAGTAAAGTTTTAGTTTATGAGGCAGAACATTCAAAAGTTCTCATAACTAAAATTGCAAATGGGCCTGTTTGCTTTAAACCATTCAGAGTATGAGAGTGGATTATTTACTCAAGGATTAATGAATTATAAATTTTCTATATGGCAGTTGACAAAATTGACTTAAGGAAATAAAAAGTACTACCAAGTTAGGACTAGCTTGTACATTTTTTCCAAGCTGGCTCAAACATCAAAGAGAAGAGGAAGTTCAAATTATTTGTTAATGTGTGTCTTTTACCCTACATATAAAAATAAATCCTGAGTTTGATTGGAATTTAAATACAAAAGAGCAAGAATTGACCTGCTTGTTATCTAACCCGAGGATAGCACTAACTTTAGTAGGGGAGAGAGTGTTATTAGAATCAAAGCCAATGGAATTTTCCTCTATCATAAAATCTTCATTGACACTCCATTCCTTTAAAAGTCATTCTAGCTTAACCAGATTTTTTCGTTTCACAGTCTATACTAAAATGTGTTTTTTGGTGACATTAAACTTCTGAAAACAATTACAGCTATGACTTACTCTTATCTATATGCAACAGTAAAAAACATCATTCCATCAGTCATACCCACAGAAAGCAATAGACCTCAAGATTTAATATGCTGTGTAAGATCCTTTAGAATTCAGTATTTTTCTAGGAAGAAAATAAAAAGGAGTATGTGAAATTCCCTACCTCTCAAGTTTATGTGCAGATACACACAGCTATTAACTCCACTTGTGTTTTATTTTCACATTATTCTATCTTATACACCCTATATTCAACGATCTCTACTCAGATATTTTTCATTGTTGTTTATATTTTTTCTGTTACTTTTGATATGCTTGACAGAAAATAAGGAACCCAGCATCATTTCTCTGCTTACTTTTGAATTGTGGATACCATCTACATAAATTGCAAGCTTTATAGTACTACCATAGAAAATAAGTCCGAGTATCTGTCACTAGTATTTCTACATTATCAACTTTCCTTTTCATATGTATTGGAAATATATTTGTCCTCAATTATAATTTATAATTTTGAACGATTTAAAAAACAATGAAAGAAAAACACAATACCATAATTTCGCTCTTTTTTTTCCCCTTTTGTCTCACACCCAGCAACACTCAGGGGTTACTCATGGCTCTACACTCAGGAATTACTCCCGGTGGTGCTGGGGGACCATTTGGGATGCCAGAGATTGAACCCTGTTAGCTGAATGCAAGGCAAGCACCCTACCTACTGAACTATCGTTCTGATTCCAGCCCCAATATTCTATATTGAGCATCATCATTAGACATATTTCCACGATTAACCTATCTATAACTTAATAAAAAAACATTTATCTTTTCTCCTTATTGGAGTCCATATAAAACATTTTTCCAGATACAGACACATAATAGTCCTATGGAAAAAATGTTCTTTCCCTTCATTCTTTTTTTTTAATTCACTGTATCACTGTCTTGCCGTTCATTATCAATTTGCTCGAGCGGGCACCAGTAACATCTCCATATGTCCTGTCTCATGCAAGTAAAGCCCAAGCAAGGGCACCTGCTTACTCCAGGAACATAAAGAGCCTCAAACCATTCCATCAGGTCATGGGAATGAGGTCTATAATTATTACTGATATTTGCATATCAAATATGACACGGGTAGCTTGCCAGGCTATGCTGTGATGGTAGCATACTTTTGTAGTCATCTCTAAATCCAGCATTTATTGATGAACTGCATGGCTGCAAGCGGCCGTGCGGAGTTGGGCTGTGATAGGCTGGTCTATTTTTTTAATAAAAATGGTTTTTAATTAAACATTTTATTATACCACCGTGAGATATACAATTACAAGGTTGTTTATGTTTGGAGGTTTCGGTCACATAGTGTTCCAGCACCCTGCCCTTCACCTAGTGCCCATTTCCCACCACCAATGTCCCCAGTTCGTTCCCCCTTCCATAGCCTGCCTAAATGTCAGGTTCTTTATCTCTTTCCTCTGCCCCTCTCTCTCTTTTCCTTCTCTTACACATTGTGGGTTGCACTACATACACTTAGAAGTTATCGTGTGCATTTTATGTCTGTATTTAATGCTCAGTTCTATGTTGGTATCAGCCCTTTCACCATTTTTCCACACATGTTCCCCTTCTCTGTCTTACCTAACCTCTGACTCCCTCACTTTTGCAGTAATTTCCACTTTTGGTAAGACCACCTGATATATTTATGTCATGCAAATAAATGCAGTCATTTTATGTCTCTCTCTTTCCTTCCAACTAATTTCACTCAACATGATCCTTTCCATGTCCATTCATTTATAGGCAAATTTCATAGCTTCGCTTTTTCCTAGCAGCTGCATAGTATTCCATTGTGTAGATGTACTACAGTTTCTTTATCCAGTCATCAGTTCTCAAGCATACTGGTTGTTTCCAGGTTCTGGCTATTGTGAATAGTGCTGCTATGAAAATAAAAGTGCAGATTGTGTTTCTGCTGTGTGTTTTTGGCTTCCCAGGTATATTCCCAGGAGTGGTATGGCTGGGTCGAAAGGGAGCTCAATTTCTAGTCTTTGGAGGAATGTCCATATTGTTTTACAAGTCGACATCCCCACCAACAATGTATGAGAGTTCCCTTTTCCCCACATCCACACCAGCACTTGTTGCTTTTACCCTTTTGGATATGGACCAGTCTCTGTGATGTGAGGTGATAGCTCATTGTTGTTTTGATTTGCATCTCTCTGATTAGTGATGATGAGCATTTTTTCATATGCCTTTTGGCCATTCGAACTTCTCCCTTGTCAAAGTTTTTGTTCATCTCTTCTCCCCATTTTTTAATGGTGTTGGCAGTTTTCTTCTTATATATCTGTACAGGGCCTGATATATCCTGGATATTAAATCCTTATCAGATGGGTATTGGGTGAATATTCTTTCCCATTCTGTGGACTATCTTTCTATATTGGTTTCTTTTGAGTTGCAGAAGCTCTTTAGTTTCATGTAGTACCATATGTTTATCTTTTCTTCTAGTTGCTTTGTTAATGGTGTTTCACCTTCAAGATGTCATTAGCTTCAATGTCGTGGAGGGTTTTTCTTATATTTTCTTCAACGTACTTTATGGATTCAGGTCTGATATTGAGATCTTTAATCCATTTTGATCTGATTTTTGTGCAAGGTGTCAGACACAGGTTCAAATTCATTTTTTTACATGTAGCTGTCCGGTTTTCCCAACACCACTTGTTGAAGAGGCTTTCCTTACTCCAGTTTGGACTCTTTGCACCTTTATCAAAGATTAACTGATCATGCCTTTGAGGGTGGGTGTCAGGATACTCAACTCTATTCCATAGGTCCACAGGTCTGTTTTTATTCCAGTACCACGCTGTTTTAATTACTGCTGCTTTGTAGTACAGTTTGAGGTTGGGAAAGGTGATGCATCCCATCTTCTTTTTCCCAAGGATTGCTTTAGCTATCCATGGAGTTTATTATTCCATACGAATTTCAGAAGTATTTGGTCAATTTCTTTAAAGAATGTCATGGGTATCCTTACAGGAACTGCATTGAATCTGTACAAAGCTCTAGGGAGTATTACCATCTTGACAATGTTAATTCTCCCCATCTATGAGCAGGGAATGTGTTTCCATTTCCTTGTCTCCTCTTTTTATTTCTTGAAGCAGTGTCTTGTAGTTCTCTTCGTGATAGGTCTTTTACACACTTGGCTAAGCTGATTCCTAGGTCTGGGCGGATGACATCACGGGAAGGTTCAAAGAAGCTTCGTGTGGCTTGGTCCCCTTATCAAAGTTCCAGCCCTTTATCCTGGAACAGAGTGCCTTGGGCCTGCCTGCCGCAGGAACACACCTGGGGGAACAGCCAGAAGCTGCTGGGCATCAGGACCTCCCTTCATTCTTTACGCCTGTCTTGATATCTCTTTTATTTGTATTTATTTATCTATTTATTTATTTATTTATTCATTCATTTATCTATCTATTTATTAATTTATTAATTTATGTATTAGTCCATTTATTTACTATTTATCTATCTATTTGTTTATCTATCTATCTATCTATCTATCTATCTATCTATCTCTCTCTCTCTCTCTAGTTTTCTATTTACTTATTTATCTATCTATTTATTAATTTTTTGATCTTGGGGTCACACCCCGGAAATGCCCAGGCATTACCCCTGACCCTTCACACAGGATTTACTCCTGGAGGTGCTCAGGGTACCATATGGGATGCTGGGGAATCAATCTCAGGTCAGTCACATGCAAGGCCCTACCCACTGTTGGTATATCTTAAAAAAAACATTTCCATAAAGCTTTCTTGAAGTTAGAATTTAATAAAATTATATGTTATTTGTTATGGTCTGACATATGAAAAGACTTGGTCCCCTGGGATGAACCCAAAGCCATGGTAGAGCCTGGCAAGCTCCTTGTGGTGTATTCAATATGCCAAAAAAAGTAACAATAATGGAACTCATTCCCAGGGAATAGAGACATAACTGGCCCCCGCTGAGCAAATTGATGAACAATGGGAAGACAAGTGACACGTTACAACTGACAATAATATATATCTCTTACTATTATATATCCTTCCATTTGACCTGTTTATTTCAGTTAATAGTCTATTTAGATTGATCACTTGATCACTTGAATCCCGTTATTCATCAATTTGCTCGAGCGGGCGCCAGTAACATTTCCATTGGACCCTATCACGCAATGTAGCCCAATGATATCTGGTTGATTCAGGAATATGAAGAGCCTCAAACCGTTCCTTCAGGTTCTTGACAAGGAAGTCTAACTATCTTGTAGGTGGGCGGCCACCTGATCTTTTGACATCCTGTGGGATCCAGTTGGTAACGGCTAGTCCAGCGGTTGTCTCCAAATCGCTTTACATGTCCAGCCCATCTGATTTTCGATGCCTTGGCAAATGAGACAGCATCCCTGATTCTGGAATAGAGACGGAGGTCAGAACTCCGGATTCCCTTCTCTCACTTGAGTGAGCCATGATATTCCAAGTATAGCTCTTTCGATTCTTCTCTGGGATACCTGAATAGCATTCTTATCCTGCAACCGACTGGTTCAGCACCTCCATGATTGTGCGAAGAATGCCGAGAGAGAGAAAGACACAAAAGGATGCTTGTCTTCAGAAACTCTTGAGCTCATTCGCCAATGTGGCAAAGTGCGAGCCTCAGGAGACCAAATGCTAATGTCTAAGCTTGCTAAACAGTGCAGAGAAGCGATAAAAGCAGACCTCAAAGACAGAAGAGCAGAAATACTGGAAGATGCAGCAGAGCCGGGAAAAGTATTTGCACTGCCCGCCTGTCCTTCGCCAACTATAAGACTAAGATGACTGCCCTCCGATGCCCTGATGGATCTATCACATCTTCCAGAAAGGCAATGGAGAAGATTATCCAGGACTTCTACTCAAATCTCTTTGATAGCCACATCCACCTGCCCACATACCAAATTCCACAGGATGGATGTCATTCCCAACGTTCTCCCTTCTGAAATCCGACATGCCATCTCATCGGTAAAGAAGGGAACAGCACCAGGCCCAGACAACGTCAGACCCGAACATCTGAAGAATCTGCCGCCGGTACTCATCAATACACTAGCTCAGCTCTTCACACGCTACCTATCCGAATGCAAGGTGCCCTCCCAATGGAAAACCAGCAGGACAGTTCAACTGTTCAAGAAGGGAGACATTCACGACATCGGCAACTATCGCCCCATCTGCCTGTTGTCCGTCATCTACAAGCTGTTTACACGAGTCATCCTGAACAGGATTAGCAGAACACTAGATGAAGGACAACCATGCGAGCAAGCAGGTTTCCGGAAAGGATTCAGCACAATCGACCATATCCACACAGTAACCAAGCTCATTGAGGTTTGTAGGGAGTACAAGATGCCACTCTGTCTCACGCTCATTGATTTACAGAAAGCGTTTGATTCTGTGGAGACTGAAGCAGTCATCGAAGCCCTAGTCAAACAGGGTGTTCAAACCCAATACATCAAGATCCTTCGTGAGCTGTATTACAGATTCACCACCAGGATCTCACCATTCTACAAAGAAGTGATCATTAATGTAAAAAGAGGGGTTCGACAGGGTGACACCATCTCACCAAAACTCTTCAGTGCCACCCTCGAGAACATCATGAGACAATTAGAATCGGAAGGAATGGGAGTGAAGATAGATGGTCGGCAACTACACCCACCTCCGCTTCGCTGATGACATCGTTCTAATAACACCAAACATTAGGCAAGAGGCACAAATGCTGGCTGACTTTGACCGAGAATGTGGAAAGGTAGGTCTACAGCTGAATCTGAAGAAAACTATGTTCATGAGAAATGAACTAGTTCCAGAGGCCCCATTCACTCTCAATGGAACAAACATCTCTGGAATGCAGCAGTTATGTGTACCTAGGTCGAGAAGTCAACATGATGAACATAAAACCTGAGCTGCGCAGGAGGAAGAAAGCGGCATGGAATGCCTTCAAAGGCATCGAAGAAATAGCTAAAAGGACAAAGAACCTACGGCTCCGGGCACACCTCTTTGACTCCACCGTTCTCCTGCATTAACATACGCCTCAGAGACCTGGGCCCTACAAAAGCAGGATAAGAATGCTATTCGGGTCTCAGAGAGAGGAATCGAAAGAGCTATGCTTGGAATATCACGCCTCACTCAAGTGAGAGAAGGAATCCGGAGTTCTGACCTCTGTCACTATTCCAGAATCAGGGACGCTGTCTCGCTTGCCAAGACATCGAAAATCAGATGGGCTGGACATGTAATGCGATTTGGAGACAACCGCTGGACTAGAGCTGTTACCGACTGGATCCCACGGGATGTCAAAAGATCACGTGGCCGCCCACCTACAAGATGGTCAGACTTCCTTGTTAAGACCCTGAAGGAATGCTTTGAGGCTCTTCATATTCCTGAATCAACCAGATGCCATTGGGCTACATTGGCACGTGATAGGGTTCAATGGAAATGTTACTGGTGCCCGCTCGAGTAAATCGATGAATAACGGGATTCAAGTGATCAAGTGATCAAGTGATCCTGCTTTCGTAGGGCCCAGGTCTCTGATGCATACGCTAATGCAGGGAGAATGGTGGAGTCTAAGAGATGTGCCCGGAGCCGGAGTTTCTTTTGTCCTTTTAGCTATTTCTTCGACGCCTTTGAAGGCATTCCATGCTGTTCTCTTCCTCCTGCACAGCTCAGGTTTTAGGTCATTCATCATGTTGACTTCTTGACCTAGGTACACATAACTGTTGCATTCAGAGATGCCTGTCCATTGAGAGTGAATGGGGCCTCTGGAACTAGCTCATTTTTCATAAACATAGTTTTCTTTCAGATTCAGCTGTAGACCTATCCTTCCACATTCTCGGTCAAAGTCAGCCAGCATTTGTGCCTCTTGCCTAATGTTTGGTGTTATTAGAACGATGTCATCAGCGAAGCAGAGGTGATGTAGTTGCCGACCACCTATCTTCACTCCCATTCCTTCCCATTCTAATTGTTGCATGATGTTATTGAGGGTGGCGCTGAAGAGTTTTGGTGAAATGGTACCTCGCCCTGTCGAACCCCTCTTTTGACATCAATGATCACTTCTTTGTAGAATGGTGAGATCCTGGTGGTGAATCCGTAATACAGTTCATGAAGGATCTTGATGTATTTGGTTTGAACACCCTGTTTGACTAGGGCTTCGATGACTGCTTTAGTCTCCACAGAATCAAAGGCTTATTCATATGGTTGTCCTTCATCTAGTGTTCTGCCAATTCTGTTCAGGATGACTCGTGTAAACAGCTTATAGATGACGGACAACAGGCAGATGGGGCGATAGTTTCTTATATCGTGAATGTCTCCCTTCTTGAACAGTAGAACTGTCCTGCTGGTTTTCCATTGGGAGGGTACCTTGCATTCGACCGGTAGTGTGTGAAGAGCCGAGCCAGTGTATTGATGAGTATCGATGGCAGATTCTTCAGGTGTTCGGGTCTGATTTTGTATGGGCCTGGTGCTGCTCCCTTCTTTAGCGATGAGATGCATGTCAGATTTCAGAAGGGAGAACGTTGGGAATGACATATCCATCCTGTGGAATTTGGTATGTGGGCAGGTGGACATGGTTATCAAAGAGATCTGAGTAGAAGTCATGAATATTCTTCTCCATTGCCTTTCTGGAAGATGTGATAGATCCAAAAGGCGCTGGTGGGAAGTCATCTTGGTCCTATAGTTGGCGAAGGACAGGCGAGCGGGTGCAAATGCTTTTCCCGGCTTCTGCTGAATCTTCCAGTATTTTTGCTCTTCTGTCTTTGAGGTCTTCTTTTATCGCTTCTCTGAACCACTTAGCAAGCTTGGATGTTAGCATTTAGTCTCCTGAGTCTCGCGCCTTGCCCCATTGAATGAGCTCGAGAGTTTCTGAAGACAGGCGCCTTTGTGTCTTTCTCTCTCTCGGCATTCTTCGCAAAATCATGGAGGTACTGAACCAGTCGGTTTTATTCTTCATGGATGTCGCCAATGATGGTATTTTCCCATGTTGCTGCAATGGAGATTCCTATGTCCAACGCTTGCTTCAGCCTTCTGGAACTGTGAGTTCCCATGAATGGTCTTGGTGGACATGATGAACTCAGATAGTCTCTCACCATGTTCGCTCCATTCCTAGGCCATGAGTTCCAATGTGAAGTTCTTCAGCCGGTCTTCTCCATCCTATCTTGGCATAAAAATCTCCGACTATGGTCTTATAGAAGGTGTGATCTTTTTTATAGAACTCCTCCAGTTCCATGTAGAATTTCTCAATCTCATCCTCCTTGTATGTGGATGTTGGTGTGTAGACAATGAGGATAGAAATTGCTGGCAGTGGGCCATGTCTCTTCAAGTGTAATTGTCCTATCCAGTTTGTTAGGCATTCAAATTAATCAATATTGACTGCCATGTTCGTGTTGACAAGGACACCAACGCCACCGACACCTCTTTCGTGGCATGTTCCAAGGAAAAATTCTTCTCTGGTGTCAAAAACAGCATGATGCGACTGACGCCTCCTTGTCCTAGTCAGACCAATGATGTCGTACTTGATATTTTGCTCTTGCACCATCAGATCCTCGATATATGCTTCCGATGCCAGCGTATGTGCATTGAAAGTACAAACAGTCATTTTAGTCCTTCTTCATTTTGGCAGCCTAGGATGGCCGTGAAATTTTATCAGGCACTGCTTGATCACCTTTCTTACTGCTACCGTATTAAGGGCTCTTTCGGGATCATGAAAATAACATTTTTGTTACTGGTTTTAGCATATGAACACGCATCAGACAGCTTGCTGGACTCTGCTGTGCTGGCACTATACTCTCCTTACTTTGTGGGGCTCTCTCAGAGGGGTGGATAGAATAATCATGATTATTTGGAGGTAAATTTAGATTATCTTTTATTTATCTCATCTAGATTTAGTTTTCTCAGTATCTTATGCTCATTTGTAAATATGTAATTTAATCCTCAGTTACACTGGCTTATGTGAAAAGTCAGAGTAAAATAAAATCACTGAAGCTGGAACAAACAGGGATGACTTTACAGTCTGGGCCAGAATTTGATATGTAGAAAGGCTGGTAATGAGTGTACTTATGAATCAAATAAAATTCTGTTCAGTGGAACTCAAGACACTCTCCATAAGCTTTCTACTTCATGTCATGTTTATTAGGACCAGGGGAGTAGGTTGTTTGCCTAGTTTAGTTTTGACAGCTCAATAGCTGGAAAATCAGGTATAAAACAAAGCCTATGTAAATTTTACATTTGTTCAACACTTCCCAGATATTTCAAAGTTCTACATATTGATCTTAAATCAGAATTGTGTATTTCAGGGACAGGAGAGATAATACATTCATTAGAGAGTTTGCTTTGTATGTAGCAGATATAAATTCAATCCCATATGGATCCCCAAGTCCACCAGAAGAAAGCCCTAGGACTGCCGGGTTACAACCCAAACACAAACATAAAAACATACTTCATTTTTTTGAAATAAGAAAATGAGACTTTATGTAAAAAAGGCAATTCACAACTTCTGGTAATAAATACAGAATGAAAATGAAAACAAAGACCATGTGATCACATACTCAGAACATTTCCCAGTATCCAAGTTCAACTTTAATATTCCACGTTCAGAGAATTATGTAGTAATGATTATATTTTCTGTGACTATGTTCCACAGAAGTAAGGCTTATACAAGAAAAAAAAGTATATTTTTAAGATCTAGATTAAAATGTCAAATTTTAAATCATAAACCAAGAGTCAATTCAAAGTAAGCCATAATAATTATTTTGGTTTGCATAATTACTATTTTAAATGCATATTTATCTATGAATTTTAATTATTTTTACTTCAGATACATTGCAAATAAATAGATGTTTGTAGTGCAAAAGTCCTAAGAAAGAAATGCATTATAATGCCTAGGGTTCAAGTTGAATGTATAGCCAGTAACTATTAAGATGTGACTTAAAAAGTGGACTAGAAAAACACAGGGGCAGTGGTAGAGTGTTTTGGTCACTTTGAGAGTGGAATATAGTAAATTTGTACATCAACTAGAAACTTTAAAACTATTGTAACCATGTTACCTAAACCATAATAATACTTGATAAGATGTTATTACCTGCAGAAAAGATTATAGATCATCTAAAATTGTCTATCACTTACATACTCAAATGCTGAATGTATAACTCTAACTAGGAATATACTTCTCTAAACTAGCCAAATTCTATACCATGATTCTTAAGCAAAGAAAAAGAAATTATACTGTTTGAATTCTTTAGCCTACACTTTCCCAGTGTAGGCTATTTCCCAGTGTATGACTATTAATGAGACAGCAGTAACTTTAAATACACATATGCCTGCTTGTTTAAATATTTGTTTAAAATGCAGACATTTTTACCCACATATTTGAAAATCCTGAGAACCTTGCCCATTTAGAAAATCCTAAATACACTTCTGAAAAACTGGCACATCATAAAAGAAATCAAAGAGAAAATTCCAAAATCCCTGGAGACAAATGAGGCTGAAAACACATATTACCAGAACTGTGGGATACAGCGAAAGCAGAGTTAAGTCGCAAGTTTATAGCTCTTCAAGAAATCATCAGAAAAGAGGAAAAGGTCATCATAAACAGTGTGACTTCACAACTTAAGATCTTAGAAAGTGATCAGCAAAAGGAGCCCAACCCAGGCAGGAAGAAAGAAATAATAAAACTTAGAACATAAATAAATGAGATGGAATCCCAAAACACAATCCAGAAGATCAACAAACCAAGAGCCCGTTCTTTGAAAAAATAAACAAGATTGACAAACCACTTGCAACTTGCAAGGAAAGGGAAAGAGAGAACCCAAATATAAACAGAAATGAAAAAGGGGACATCACAACAGAAACCACAGAAATTCAAAAGATCATCAGTGATTACTATGAGAGTCTGATTGCCACGAAACAGGAGAACCTAGAAAAAAATGGACAAATCCTAAATTCCTATAGCCTCCCAAGTCTGCAACAAGAAGATTTGGAATATCTCAGCAAACCTATCACCATCAAGGAGATGAATCATCAAAAGTCTCCCCAAACACAAAAGCCCAGGTCCAGATGGATTCACCAGTGAATTCTACCATACCTATAAAGAGGACCTACTCCCAGTCCTTTTCAACCTCTTCTGGGAAATTGAAGAAACATAAATACTCCCAAATAGCTTCTATGAGGCACATATCTCCCTGCTCCCTGATACCTCAGCAGACAGAGATGTCATGGAAAAGAAAAACTAGAGACCAATCTCCCTGATGAACAAAGATGATAAGATCTTCAATAAAAACTAGGAATAGAATCCAAGGAATCATCAAAAAGATTATACACCATGACAAAAAGGATTCATCCCAGGAATGCAATGATAGTTTGGCATCTGCAAGTCAATCAACATAATACATAACAATTAGAAGAAAAGTAAAAAAAAAGTATGATCATATCAATAGATGCAGAGAAGGCATTTGACAAGATCCAACACCAGTTCATGATAAAAACTCTCCATAAAATGGGAATTGAAGGACCCTTCCTCAATATAATCAAAGTTATCTACTACAAGCCCACAACAAGCATCATTCTCAATGGAGAAAAATTGAAAGCCTTCCCTAAGATCAGGGACAAGACAAGGCTGCTCACTATCACCATTTTTTTTTCAATATAGTACTGGAAATACTTGCCATAGCAATCAGGGAAGAAAAAAGACATTAAGGGCATCCAGATAGGAAAGGAAGAAGCCAAGATGTCAATATTTGCAGATGACATGATATTATACCAAGCTCCTAGAAATAATAAATTCTTATAGTAGAGTGGCAGGGTACTAAATCAATACCTAAAAGTCAATGACCTTCCTATATGTAAAATAATGAAAGAGAAGAAAAGAATGTTAAAGAAATGATCCCATTCAGTTGTGCCACAGACAATCAAATCCCTAGTAGTCAGTTTGACTAAGAATGTAAAGGATCTCTACAAAGAAATCTACAAAACATTACTTCAAGAAATAAAAGACGACCTGAGGACATGGAGACACATTCCCTGCTCATGGATTAGGAGAATTAACATTATCAAAATGGTAATACTCAGCCAAAGTGATAGCCCAGTGGGTAGGGCATTTGCCTTGCACACAGCTGGCCTGTGTCTGCCCGGGTTCCATCCTCGACATCCCATATGGTCCCCTGAGTACTGCCAGGAGTGATTCCTGAGTGCAGAGCCAGGAGTAACCCCTGAGAGTTACCAAGTGTGATCCCAAAAAGCAAAAAAAAAATATGTAATACTCCCTAGAGCTTTATACAGATTCAATGTGGTCCCTATAAAGATACTCATAATTTTCTCAAAGAAATTGAACAAACACTCCTGAAATTTATATGGAATAATGAACACCCACAAACAGCTAAAGTAATCCTTGGGAAAAGAATAAGGGAGGTATCACCTTCCCCAACCTCAAACTCTACTACAAAGCAGTCAGTCATAATTAAACAGTGTGGTATTGGTATAGAGACAGGCTTGTAAACCTATGGAATAGAACTGAATATCCTCTCAGATATACAGCCACTTAATCTTCGATAAAGGAGCAAAAAAATATTAAGTGGAGCAAAAAAAAAACCTCTTCAAAAATGGTGCTGGGAAAACTGGGCAGCTACATGTAAAAAAATGAACTTAGACCTCCTTCTAATGCCATACACAAAAGTCAGATCAAAATGGATTATAGAAATCAACTTCAGACATGAATCTATAAGGTATATAAAAAGAAAACATAGAAAAATGCTCTATGACATCCAAGCTAATGGCATCTTCAAAGATGAAATATCACTGACAAATAAATGGAAGCAAACATAAACAAACAGGATAATATATAACTGAAAAGCTTCTGCTTTTCAAATGAAATGGTAACCAAGATATACAGACAATCCACACAGTGTGAACAAATATTCACCCAATACCCATCTGATATGGGTAAATATCCAGGATAAATCAGGCATTAGTAGCACTTTACAAGAAGAAAACAGCCAACCCAATCAAAAAATGGGGAGAAGAAATGAACAGAAGCTTCCAAAAAGAAGAATTTGAACTGTCAAAAGGCACATGAAAAAGTGTTCTTCATCATTAATCGTCAGGGAGATCAAATAAAAATAACAATGAGGTATCATCTCACACCACAGAGACTGGTACACATCTGAAACAGTAAGAACTACCAGTGCTGGCGTGGATGGGGGGGGGAAAAAGGGACTCTAGTCCACTGTTCATGGGAGTGCCTACTGGTCCACCTTTTTTTGGAAAATAATATGGACATTGCTCCAAAACTAGATATTGAGCTCCCATTTGATACAGCAACTCCTGGGAATGTACCCTGGAGACCCAAAAACACATACCAGAAACACTATCTGTACTTCTTTTGTTAATCGCAGCTCCGTTCACAATAGCAGGAATCTGGAAACAACCTAAGTGCCTGAGAACAGAGGACTGGCTAATAAAAATTATTGAACATCTACACAATGGAATACTATGCAGATGTCAGAAAAGACAGTCATGAAATTTACCTGCAAATGGATGGACATGGAGACTCTCATGTTGAGTGAAATTAATTAGAAGGAAAAGGACAGATATAGCATGACTGCATTCATTAATGGGATATAAATATATACCAGTGTCTACTAAGTGTGGGAAATGGTAATGTCAGATTAGAACTCACCATTGAATATACACAAAGAAATTTTACATGATAAACCCTAAATGTCTGTAGAGCAAGCTACAGTGTGTAAAATAAGAGTGAGAGAGATACAAGAAAGACAGAGAAAGACAGAGAGAGGGAGAGAGGAAAAGAAAAGGTGTTATAGAGGCAGGCTGGAGATGGGTGGAAGAGAATGTGGAGACAATGATGGTGGGAATAGGACACTGGTTGAGGGACGGGTGCTGGAATACTGTATGACTGAGAAGCAATTATGAACACCTTTGTAATTATATATCTCATGGTGGTATAGTAAAAATTTAAAAAGAATAAATTAAAAAATTAAATTAAATTAAAATTATAAAACAATCCTAAATACATTTCTTTCATTATTCAAAGAACTCAATAAAATTTCATAGAATGTGAACAATCACAATTGGTTTTGGTATTATTTATTCTTAAATTGTACATATTATATTTTTACCATGGGGATCACTTATTGTACATTAATCTTAATCCAAGTACATGCATTAATATTGCAGATATTATCTCATTTAATTCTTTCAAGAACCCTGTGAAAGGAGTTCAATACATATTTTATACATATAGCATTTATTTGAAAGGCAACTATGTACAGAAAATAAATTTCTATGGTCATTCAATGAGTGGAAAACTTTAACAAAAAGGAAAATGTAAACATGTTGTCTTATGGTTGCCAAATTCTTATCCGAAAAATATTGTTAGTTCTCTCCCTGTGCTTACAGGAATGTGTGCCAATAAATAAATCATGACAACAGCTATTCAAATTATTGCAGAATCATTTTCATTTAGCCAATTTATTCCCATTAATTGCATCCACCTGAGCCTACTCCTAAATACCATCGAGCACCATGCAGTTGCCTGCTGTGTAGGTGACATTTTCCTAGAGATAATGTACAAGAGATAAAACTAAATTGACTTCATTCTTTTTATCTATGCTCTTTACTAACTAAATTCTGTCAACTCTTTGCCAGCAGAAAAGGTGATGAGGGCAACATGCTCCCCCATCTATGTCAAGACATCATACCTTCCTCCATCAGGAGGGGTTACTTCCTGAGATCTCTACTCCCTCAGGGTATGGCTTGGAATGAAAAGAATGCAGCAGTGAATTGGATTCAATCACCAGTTCTCTTCAAGTTGGGTAAGTTCAATTACCCTCCAAAACTTTTTGCCTATTCATTAATTCATTTTTCATGTATTTGTTAACCACCTATTGCTATTAATTACACAAGAACATATGTTCCTACCAGTAATATTAATAATTAGTAATGTGGTTTTCCCAAAACTATCTCATTTTTAATAAAAAACGCTGTCTTGACTAACGTTGATAATAAATATTAGTAATTATAATAGTCTACTAAATGCACTTGGGGACAAAATATCCCACTAATTTCTCTTAAATTGTACCTAGAAGTATTTCCTCCATCAATCACTGTAGTCTTAGTTTTGACATTTCAAAAATGTGGATTTGAATTGGGTGTGAGGAGGTCTACTTTTAAGTGGATACTTTGTAGACATGTGATGTAAACTACGGTATCAATAAATAAAACATTGTACTGAACTATACTGTATTTGGTTTTGGAGCAATACTTGGCACTCAAGATTTACTTCCTGGAGGGTAGTGGAATTATTTATAGTACCACAATTGAAATAGAGACTGCTGCATGCAGGGTAAGAGCTTTACTGCTGTACTATCTCCACAGACCTGTAAATGTATTTTATCTTCCTTAGGATTTTAAATGGAATCACTTTAGCCTATTACATTTTAATAATATAGTATATATAGCATAGTGTACAAAACCTGTATTTGGTAAATGTTTCTGTTATCTATTGAAGTTCTGATAAATGGCAGGCTGTCACTGTATCACTGTCTTCCCATAGATCATCAATTTGCTCGAGAGGACACCAGTAACATCTCCATATGTCCTGTCACATGTGAGATAGCCCAAGGGTATCTGCCTGCTCCAGGAACATAAGGAGCCTCAAGGGCCCGAGCGATAGTCCAGCGGGTAGGGCATTTGCCTTGCACATGGCCGGCCTGTGCCAGACCAGGTTCGATCCCCAGCATCCCATATGGTCCCCTGAGCACTGCCTGGAGTGATTACTGAGTGCAGAGCTAGGAGTAACTCCTGAGCATTTCCGGTGTGACCCAAAAAAGCAAAATAAAAATAAAAAAATTAAGAGCCTCAAACCATTCCATCAAGTCATGGGAATGAGGCCTATAATTGTTACTGGTATTTGACATGTCAAATACGTCACAGGTAGCTTGCCAGGCTCTGCCATACATGTGGGATTCTCTTGTAGTCACCTCAAAACTGGAGCATTTATTGATGAATCTGGGGGTTCACATCCCTCCCGGATGCCTCATGATCAGCTGGGCACAGGGAGAGCAGGCATCAGCTCTGCCCCATGTGTGTGAGTCTCTGGGTAGGCATACCTGAGCTGGGCTTGAAAAAGGCTGCTGCAGGGTGGGTCACTGATGAGCTGAGCTGTGATCAGCTCTTCTGCTGGGTGGAGCTCTGAGGAGAGGGGAGTCCGGGTGTGGAAAACAGCGGCCTTCATGGCATGGGGGTTCCTCTGGCTTCTTGTGAGGCTCTGTTTGGGTGGAGGGCCAGGGCTAGAACCCACTATCCCTCCTGGATGCCTCATGATCAGCTGGGCATAGGGAGAGCAGGCAGCAGCTCTGTCCCGTGTATGTGACTCACACACACACAATAGCAGGCTAACAATGCGTAAAATAAGAGGGAGAGAGATGCAGAGACAGAGAGAGAGAGAGAGAGAGAAAGAGAGGAAACTGGGGTACCTGCTATTAAGGCAGCATGGGGTGGGCAGGAGGGGTGGGGTACATTGGTGGTGGAAATGGGGCACTGGTGGAGGGATGGGTGCTGGTATACTGTATTACCAAGAACCAATTATGAACACCTTTGTAATTGTATGTTTCACTGTGGTATAATAAAAAATTTAAAAAAAATTCACAATAGCAGGCTATTTACAGTAATATTTGGGGAGTCTAACATTTTATATTACATGGGTATTATTACGTCTTGCCTCTTTATTCAAGGATCAAGTGTAATTCTAGCCCTGATTGCCATCCACCTCTATATGTTAATATCATATTGAGTGCTTCATATCTAAGTATGAATCTCTGCTTTTCAAACCATAACATCAGAATGTGAATGTGTTTTGTTCTGCTGAATTCTTGTATATACGGTGCTTGATATTTAGATATTTAGATATGTTTAGTTTTTATAACAAAATATTCTCAGAGAAAAGCTATTTATACAAAATATTCTCAGAGAAAAACTTTTTATAGCAAAATATTCTCATAGAAAAATTACAGGGAACATGTTTTCTGCACACTATTTACTTGAGACCTTTATGTTAATTCTTGGAGTATGGGGAGAGAAGTGAGTGTGTGAAGTGTTTAATAGTTTCTTCTTTCAAAGGAGTTTGTACTGTGGATGTAGAGAAATATTCTTTCTTCTCCTAGTCACAACACAAAAAACAGGCATAAAGTGGTAAGTAAAGTTGAAAGCAAATTGGGAATAAATATGACTCAATGGTCAAGTTAGAAATAGTCATATTTGAAGTTATTTTTCTTTATTCTACTTCCCTAAATTATGGTAACTGAAAAATCTTACTATATTTTCTTGCATGTCCATGATTTTATAGCCTGTCATCTTCCTTAAAACCTTCAGGACATTTTCCATAATCGTCTACCCAGAGGTGTTACATCAGGTGCTAAAGAATTTCTGAAAATGAGATTCAGGGACCATAGAAATCTCCTAGGGCATCCATCTAAATGTTAGACTCCTGCTGACTCTCTCAAAATATGAGTCACTTGTACTAAAGTTTAGCTTTTACATGTCTCTGGATGTATCTATTGAATATCAAAGTTTGTAAACTGCTCTATGAAAAGCTTCTGAATAAAATCACTAAGCCTTCATGTATCTCTTATCTAAAGTTAAGTGTTAGATTAGATAATCTATAACGCAGCATCTTCAAACATATCACTTACTTGTACTTAAAACATTTCCATTGTCCTGTCAATTTCTTTAATGATATTTTGTATTACTTTTCCTGGGTTTCTTTTCTTCTCCAATACCTAATTCTATAAAAAATTTTATTTATGCCTACTTAAAACTTATTTTATCAATACAAAAATATAGTGTGTATAGAACAGTGGGAATGTTAAACTTTTGATGGAAGAATTACTCCTCAATTCCTCAGGAATTTAATTGGTTGGAACCCAAATTATAAAACTTTAATCTGGGACAGAGGAATTAATATTATAGATCAATTTATTATTATTACCCTCTAGAGTTTGAAATTTATTTGTCTTTATCTAAAATATAGATCCAAATACATAATAAATAAATGAAATGTTATTTAAAAAAGTCATTTTTAAATCTCTAATCAGAATTAGCTCTGACCTTGTTAAGCTACAAACTTTTATCTTACTCCATACAAGATGCTCTATTTAAACAAAGGATTTTTGAACAAATGTTTGTTAATTGAGCTATGGCATTATGGTGCAGCCCCTTTTCACTTCCTCCTATCCAACCAATTGAGGATGAAACGCAGAGCTATTTGGCCAGTGACCACGCTGTAAAGCAGCAAGATGTCTCTGGAATGTTTATAAGTTGCCAGATTTTTGCCACTTAAATTACTAGCATGTTCCCTGCAATTATTTGTTTTTTGTAAAAATTAGTTAAAATAAGCTATAGAAATAATTTTTGTTCTCACTGAAATTATAATTCAGAAACCTAATTAGCATGCTAATCATCAGTGACTAATAGAATGTAACTTTACAAAGTATTTTATTAAACTGCATTAGCTTATTGTGTGTGTGTATGTGTGTGTGTGTGTGTGTGTTGGGGGTTGGGGGTGTTGAGGGATGGAGGTAACCTAGAGAATATGGGACAGTGTTGCTGGTACTTTGGAATTCTGATCAGTATGGTGTAGCAGTTCTGGTTCAATCCCCATAATCCAATATGATTCCCCAAGCACTACCAGGAGTAATTCCTGAGTATAGAGGCAGGAGTAAACCCTGAGCTTCACTAGGTATGATATAAAAAAGAGCAAAAAAAAAAAAGATAAATTTTATGTGTATTTTGGTCAAGATTAGTGGTGGTCTCAGGGGATATTCCAGTATAATGGAGGGTGTGGTGGTTTGGGCAGATCATAAATATAAAACCCTATTATCTCCAGTATTGTAAATCATGGTGACAATAATTTTTTTTTGAAAAACAAATGGACAAAAATGAAATATAAACTTATTTTCTCATTTTCTATAAATTTTAAACAATATTTGGTAAAACTTCACATCTAATGTGGGAATATATTATTGTTGCATATGATATAACTATGTACCTCTTGAATCAACATAGATTTTGACAGAAATCAAATATCAACCTGCTCATGGGGTAGAAGAGCAAATTGGATGTTGTTGGACTGAAACTGACACTGGTGGAAAAACAGTAAAGCAGTATTGCAACTATAAAACAAACATATGGAAATTTGAAATCCATATTATCTCAACAAAATAGGCAGAAATGATTTCTACTGCTAAAATTTAATATTATGAAATGAGAAGTACTTTTTAGTATATACAGTTGTTGATTTATGAGATATATATATATATATAACTTATAATATAGCATTGCAATGCATTTTAAATAAAATACTTCTAATACAACAATCATTAACTTGCAACAAAGCTTCCTAATGCTTCATCTCAATGTTTTAGCATATTCATTTCAGGTCATCAGACACATTTTTTTTTGAATTTTTGGGGCCAGTTCAGGCACCACACTGATGTGCACTGATCAAGTCTGCCTTTCAGTTCTGTTGGATTTTTTCAAGCTAATATAAACTGAACATTGTGACATAGTATAAGATGGAGGCACTGAAACAGTTTATTTTAGGAGTATATCGCTTGATCACTTCATATCCCGTTATTTGTCGATTTGCTCGAGCAGGCGCCAGTAATATTTCCATTTGACTCTACCACTTGCCAGTGTAGCCCAATGGCATCTGGTTGATTCAGGAATATGAAGAGCCTCAAAGCATTCTTTCAGGGTTTTGACTAAGAATTCTGACCATCTTGTAGGTGGGCGGCCACGTGATCTTTTACATCCCGTGGGATCCAGTCAGTAACGGCTCTAGACCAGCAGTCGTCTCCAAATCGCATTACATGTCCAGCCCATCTGATTTTCCATGCCTTGGCAAGCGAGACAGCGCCCCTGATTCTGGGACGATGGAGATGGAGCGCCCTACCTCCATTACTGTGGAGGTCGGAACTACAGATTCCTTCTTTCACTTGAGTGAGGCGTGATATTCCAACCATAGCTCTTTTGATTCCTCTTTGGGAGACCCAAATAGCATTCTCATTCTGCTTTCGTAGGGCCCAGGTCTCTGAGGTGTATGTTAATGTAGGGAGAACGGAGGAGTTGAAGATATGTACCCAGAGCTGGAGGTTCTTTGTCTTTTTAGCTATTTCTTCAATGCTTTTGAAGGCATTCCATGCTGCTCTCTTCCTCCTGCACAGCTCAGGTTTTAGGTCATTCATCATGTTGACTTCTCGACCTAGGTACACATAACTGCCACATTCAGAGATGTTTCTTCCATTGAGAGTGAATGGGGCCTTTGGAACTAGTTCATTTTTTCATGAACATCGTTTTGCTGAGATTCAGCTATTGACCTAAATGACTACAAAACGAAACAGACAAGAAAATGGATAGAATTTTTCTATACATAATTCTCTAGGATTTTGGTGAGAACATTGAAAGAGGAAGCCTCAGTTTCCCCTTGCTAACCTGAGAGAAGCCCACAGTTTCCCTTACCAGCAGTTCCATTTCTCCCCATTGACCTACCCTACCTCATCCTAAGGACCTATCTTTAACATTCCTAGATTCCCCAGGACCATACAATTCTGTCTGGAACTAGGAATCACAAGACTAAGATAAAAAACAATACCTGAGGCAGATAGCCAGAAAGACCCAAACCATCCAGACCACCCTGAAGATTTCTGACTTTCTCTGTAATACCTAACTGATAACAATGCAGGAGGCCTATAAAAGAGCCTACACAAAATCACTTACTTTAACTTAGTCCTATACTAAGTTCCTCCCCCACAAGGGGAGTTTCTTTCCTTTCTCCTCTACTTTCTAATAAACTTTTCTGCTTTCTAATTCTGAGTCTGAACATCTTTATTATTCAATATTTTCATTCTTTAAATATTGAAAATTCAATATTTTCATTCTTGAAAGCGAGCTGGGGCTGCTGCTTCTGCCTCACCTGCATAAACATGAAGAGATAGAACTAAATTTCAACAGAGGGTATGGAACAATTATGCCAAGAGAGGCTAACATGTGAACTATACATAAAAAAAGATCAACAGTTGACTGAAAAGATATAACAGCAGATGGGGCACCTGTCTTGTATGACCCAGGTTCAATCCCAAAGATCCCAAATGTTTCCCTGAATCCAACTAGAGTGATCCCTGAGAACAAAGCCAGAAGTAAGATCTGAGCACTGCCAGGTGTGGCTAAAAACAAAACAAAAAACAAAGAAAAAAAGGAAAATAAAAAAAATATAGAAAATTTTTTGCTCAGGAAGATCATCCACTCATCCAGCCCCAGTCAGAACACAAAATATAGACAGGTACAGATCTGAATAATCTCCCACTCAAGCATGCCATGCTAGGAGGCTCTGGTAGTCCCTGTATCCTGTAGCCCACACAGAATCAATTCTCACATTGAACTTGGTTTGATTGGACATAAATCTCAGAACAGGACCCTAGAATCTCTGAGCACCTTTGTAGGCTCTCTCATCATGGAAAAAACTGAAAAGAAGAAAGAAAATATTTTCTATGCAATGGGGATTTCTTCAGAAATAGTATGGGTTAAAGAAACTCTTGGATAAAAGAGTAGAGTTAGTGAAGGTTCAAAAAACATTTTGAAGAGTAATGTAAAAGGTGGGATATAACAAAAGATAGGATTTGAGGAATAAGGTGACTTTATTAAGACCAAGACTCGACTGGTGAAAATCCCTAATAGAGAAAGCACTGGGCTTCCTCTTGTGTGCTATGTTTCATTTAAATGCATTTGACAATGGGGAACAAACCTTCCCGTTTCATTTATTTCCCATCTATTATGAAACATTCAACTGTCGTGCGTAAACCTTAACATCTTTAAACTTTCTGTGATTTCTGTCACTTCATATTCTCATTTATAACTGTATAATTAGTTCTTAGCTAGTTCTTTATTTCTTAAGAACTACCACTCAATTATTATTCTAGAATGTTGGCTTTGCCGTCTCCAATTCAGCTCTTCTGTCTGATATACTGTGAAACTCATCAAAAGAAAAGAATAAAAAGAATGGGTTGAACTGGCTTCAGAGAGTTATATTACCTGTATATCAACAGAATTTTTTTAAATATGGTAAACTGTTGACAGTTTCAGAAAAAAGCTATTTTCTCCATATTTTATTTATGTACAGCAGTTTCCTCTCCATCACTTCTCATAAATGACTTAATTTCTATTATCACTTCCTTTGATAAACTTGTGAGCCTTAGGAACTGAAGAGATTTTACAGGAAATAAGTTATTCTCCTTGCATGTGGCCAACACAGGTTCAATCCATAGAACCACATATGGTTCCCCCAAGCACTGCCAGGGGTAAATTCTGAGCACAAATCCAGGAGTAGTTTCCCTCAGCACCACAGGGTCTGGATCAAACCCTCAAAACGAAGCCAAAACAGATGATTCGTAAATAGCTGTTTCTTTGTTCTGCTATTTTTAAATTTAACTTGACTATGAATCCATCAGGGGCAGAGCTTTTGCTGGCTCTCCCTGTGCCATCTGCTCCAAGGCACCCGGGAGGGATGGCAGGTTCTAGCCCTGGCCCGCCACCCCAGCAGAGCCTCTCAACAAGCCAGAGGACCCCCCCACCCTACTCGATGAGGGCTGCCATTTTCCACATCCGGACTTCCCTCTCATCAGAACTCCACCCAGCAGACCAGTGTATCACATCCTGGATCATCAACACCCACCCTGCAGTAATCTTTATCAATCCGCCCAGGTATGCTGATCCAGAGACTCACAGACATGGGACAGAGCTGCTGCCGGCTCTCCCTGTGCAGAGCTGCTCACAAGGCACCCGGGAGGGATGGCAGGTTCTAGCCCTGGCCCACCACCCCAGGAGAGCCTCACAACAAGCCAGACGACCCCCTACTCCATGAGGGCGGCCATTTTCCACATCCGGACTTCTCTCTCATCAGAACTCCACCCCTGCAGACCAGCGTATCACAGCCCGGCTCACGAGGCCACAAGTGGCTGCACGGTTCATCAATAAATGCTGTATTTAGAGGTGACTACAAGAGTATGCTACCCGCATGGTAAGCCTGGCAAGCTACCCTTGTCATATTTGATATGCCAAATACCAGTAACAATTATATTACGCCATTCCCATTACTTAATCTAATGGTTTGAGGCTCTTTTTGTTCCTGGGGCAAGCAGATGCCCTTGGGCTCTACTGGCATGAGACAGGACATATGGAGATGTTACTGGCACCCACTCAAGCAAATCGATGATGAACAGGAAGATAGTGACAGCAATAGTGATGAATCCATTAGATTGTGGGAAATAACCTTATCACTCTGACATGTTACTAACTTACTTGATTTTAAGTTATTTTTAATTTCACCAGGAAAGAAGTCAATGTTACCTTTTCCAATTAATTAACATGCTTGTGCATGAAACTCTATTATGTAAAGGCACAATTCTGACTTTTATCACAATATATTTCTGGAAGCTGTGTCAAAACAAATTATTTCGACATGATTGCAAAATATGCGGGCCGGAACAATAGCACAGTGGGTAGGGCGTTCTCCTTAAATGAGGCCAACCAGGGTTCTATATTAAATTAATGAAGTAGTTACTTCATTAATTTTTAACACTAGTACATGCCAACTAGAATTGAAAACTCAATCCCCCATCTTCCTTCCCCATCTCCCCTGAAGTTTAGCTAAAGACTTATGTTAAGGCATAATAATAACTGTATTTGGAGGGGCGATTGTGGCTCCCCCTCAGGAAGTTCCCAAGGCCCAAGACTCAAAGGACTCCTGTGGATTCCATAGCCTTAACATTGGTTGGGGTTCAGGGGAGACCACGGCAACAGAAGCAGGGGCCTACCTGGGTCAGCAGTACTCACTATATGTTAGAGCCACCAGCCTGAGTCCAGAATGACACTGTTCCCTAGACTGGTCCACAGATAAAGAGCGAGGCCAGAGGTTCCTGAAAGTTTACTCTTTAATGTTCAGTTTGTTTCATCTCAATGCTCTCTGCAGGAATCTCTCCTGGACCTCTGTCTCTCTCCCAGGGTTTCTTCCTGCATGTTGCTCTCTCTCCTTGGGGGTGGGAGGAGGGGGATGGAGGGGGAAGGGGCTGTGCAGGCTTCTCTCATAGGGTTCCCTGAAGGCTGCTCTCTCTCTGGGGGTCTGTGTGGGCTCCTCTCATCAGGGGCTCTCACTTCTGGATGTCTCTGCTCAGGGCTTCATGCTTTGGATCCTCTCCCATGTCCTCTCCTATGAGAATCCTTTTCCTTAGGGTCCTTTCTGCTAAGGGCTTTTTCTTAGGGCTTCTTTTCTCTGGACTCCTTGCCTGTGACCCTATCTATTTCGCTAGTTACCTGTGTCATCGTTTGTTACTATTTCTTGTGTCTCTGAAGCCCCTATCTGTTTCTTTGAGTTTTTCCATGTTGCCCTGCTGTCTGTGATCTTAATACTCAGTAGCCCTGAAGCTCTGTAGTGCTGTAGCTTTGATGCCAGCTCTTGGATTCAGGCACCAGGCATTGTGTCTCTTGTGCTGACCCTTGGGTCTAGGCATCAGGAGCAGCTTCCCCTCCCAGGGAACCAGGGACCCTATGGCCTAGGTGCTGGCCATGCACCAGAGGTCACTGCTCTCTCAGTCTGGAAGTCTCTCCCGTCCCCAGTGTGACATCCTGAGGCCCCTATTTATAGTCTTGACCAAGTTCAGTAACCTGGCCTCAACTGTCTTAACAGATCTTGAGAGACTAGTACTGTGCCTTTAACATTCCATAGAAGACCATCCAAAAAACAGCAAATGTGTCCCAGAAGACAGGAGAGAGGGTAAATCCTTGCATACAAGGTCTGCCTATTATGGTCAGAGCCAGGAGTACAGCACAGAGGATGGCTTGAACAGCACAGAAGATGGCTAAATCCCCTTCCTCCACAAAAGATAAAAAATAATAAAAATTAAAAGGAAAGAAATAAAAAGGAATAAAAAGGAATACTTTCTGTCATTATCCTTTAATCTTTTGTTTCTATTGAATAATTTTGAAACATGTAATTTTTCACTGCCCTTACCATTTTAGGAGGAAAATGAAAGATATGTTGCAAGTATTCAGTAAACATTGTCTTTTTATCATTTATATTTGATCAAAGCACAGTGATTTACAAACTTGTTCTTAGATGAATTTTAGACATACAATGTTCTGGGCCCTAATCCCATCACCAGTGTCATCTTCTCTTCCTAGTTTCCTTTTCACCCCCTCACTAGACTGTCACCATGACAGACATATTTTATCAGCACATATAAGGAATAATTTCACATTGTATCCTGTGGAATTTCCCACATCTCTTAGACTGTAGTTATTTTGCAACCAGGATTTTTCCATTGTATTCTGGACTTCTCTAGGTGACAGTTAAGGCATGATGTATTGCCTGTAAACTCAGATTCCTCACCAGTGCCTACATAAATAAGCCGTTCAAAATGTGTGTGAAATAACTTTCTTTTGACTCTTTCTCAGTCCACACATAAAACTTTCATGTCCTTGTCATTCATGCATTTTTTTGGTGTTATTTCCTCTTCCACCCAGAATATTGCATTGATAAAAGTTAAAAATTAAAAAATCTACATGCTTTGTATTTTCAAATAATATCGTGAATAGAGTACACATCTTTGATCTATTTATTTGCTTTATTCACATCTGTTGTTCATTTTCATAGAAATTCTTTTCCAGGGCTTAAACTGCAACTTTGATTCATCGCCGTGTTTTTATATACTGTTTCTCAGCATGGGGCAATAAGCACCATAGATTTTTGGCCATTATGCCCATGCTATCCTTTGGAGTAGAAGATTTCTAGACAGGACAGGCATCTCAAACTATATTCTGAAAGACTATAATAGCACTTTATTCCTGCTCAGGGAACAGTAAAAGTTAATCCAGGAATTAAATGCCTCTGTAACAAACAAAAAGTATCTTAAAAAGAACTAAGATAACTCTCATGACCAGATCACAAAATTATTGTCAAAATTAACTAGTCACATTTAACTGAAACATCAATAACATTCCAAGTGTGTGTTGCTTATGTCTTTGTGATACAGGCACAATACAAATGATAAAATAATAGGAATTATCCCGTTAGACATTCAGATTGCATGCTGCGAGCCAAGTCCATATTTCATAGATAGATGGTTGGCAAATACACCAACATTGCTTCACTGATGACATTGTTCTAATAACACCAAACATTAGCCAAGCGGCACAAATGCTGGCTGACTTCAACCGAGAATGTGGAAAGATAGGTCTACAATTGAATCTAAAAGAAAACTATGTTTATGAAAAATGAACTAGTTCCAGAGGCCCCATTCACTCTCAATGGAACAGACATCTCTGAATGCAGCAGTTATGTGTACCTAGGTCAAGAAGTCAACATGATGAATGACCTAAAACCTGAGCTGCGCGGGAGGAAGAGAGCAGCATGGAATGCCATCAAAGGCATTGAAGAAATAGCTAAAAGGACAAAGAACCTCCTGCTCCGGGCACACCTCTTTGACTCCACCATTCTCCCTGCATTAACATACACCTTAGAGACCTGGGCCCTATGAAAGCAGGATGAGACTGCTATTCGGGTCTCCCAGAGAGGAATCGAAAGAGCTATGCTTGGAATATCATGCCTCACTCAAGTGAGAGAAGGAATCGGATTTTCGACCACCGTCACTATTCCAGAATCAGGGATACTGTATCGTTTGCCAAGGCATCGAAAATCAGATGGGCTGGACATGTAATGCGATTTGGAGACGACCTCTGGACTAGAGCCATTACCGACTGAATCCCACAGGATGTCGAAAGATCACCTAGCTGCCCACCTACAAGATGGTCAGACTTCTTTGTAAAGACCCTGAAGGAACGGTTTGAGGCTCTTCATTTACCTGAATCAACCAGATGCCATTGCGCTACACTGGCACGTGATAGGGTCCAATGGAAATGTTACTGGCACCCGCCGAGCAAATCCATGAATAACAGGATTCAAGTGATCAAATGATCAAGACATTCAGACAAAATAACCTATTTGTGGTTTCATAAATAAATTAGGTATATATACATCCCAGGTATGTTTGAAACAGAGACACAAATACTTGGGGCAGAGCTACCACTGGCTCTCCCTGTGCTCAGCCTATCAAGAGGCATTCGGGAGGGAAGGCAAGTTCTAGCCCTTGCCCACCATCCCAAGAGAGCCTTGCAAGAAGCCAGAAGAAACCCCACACTATGAGGGCCGAATTTTCAACATTCAAACTGCACAGCTCGTCAGAGCCTCACCCAAGAGATAAGCTGATCTCTCCCCATTGTGGTTCATCAGTAAATGCACAAATTGAGAGCCTACTACCAAGAGTATACCACACAAATGGCAGAGCCTGGCAAGCTACCCATGTCATATTTGATATGCCAAAACAAGTAACAATTAGAGACCTCATTCCCATATCCTGAAAGAATGGTTTGAGGCCCTTTGTGTTCCTGGTGTGAGTAGATGCACTTGGGCTACTCTAGATGTTACTGGTGCCTGCTTGAGCAAAGTGATGAATAACGGGAAGACACGTGATACAAGTAAAGTGAAGTGAAATAAAACAGTTACATAACCCATTGAAAGTTTTACTCAACAAATAATCTGGAAAGCATTGTATGCCATAGTTTTAAAGAGGGCCCAGTTGTGTTCTTTCAAAATCATGTAGACTTGGACGCTACCTGTCAGTCCTTGTGCACTCAGAAAATTCTATTGATTGGATTTCTACCAGGTTCCTGGTGTTTAACTATAACGCATACTTATATATTTCTCTTCAATAATAACTTGATCACTTGATCACTTGAATCCCGTTATTCATCGATTTGCTCGAGTGGGTGCCAGTAATATTTCCATTGAACCGTATCACGTGCCAGTGTAGCCCAATGGCATCTGGTTGATTCAGGAATATGAAGAGCTTCAAACCGTTCCTTCAGGGTCTTTACAAGGAAGTCTGACCATCTTGTAGGTGGGCGGCCACATGATCTTTTGATATCCCGTGGGATCCAGTCGGTAACGGCTCTAGTCCAACGGTTGTCTCCAAATCGCATTACATGTCCAGCCCATCTGATTTTCGATGCCTTGGCAAACGAGACAGCGTCCCTGATTCTGGAATAGCGATGGAGGTCAGAACTCCAGATTCCTTCTCTCACTTGAGTGAGGCATGATATTCCAAGCATAGCTCTTTCGATTCCTTTCTGGGAGACCCGAATAGCATTCTCATCCTGCTTTCATAGGGCCCAGGTCTCTGAGGCATATGTTAATGCAGGGAGAATGGTGGAGTCAAAGAGATGTGCCTGGAGCCAGAGGTTCTTTGTCCTTTCAGCTATTTCTTCGATGCCTTTGAAGGCATTCCATGCCGCTCTCTTCCTCCTGCGCAGCTCAGGTTTTAGGTCGTTCATCATGTTGATTTCTCGACCTAGGTACACATAACTGCTGCATTCAGAGATGTTTGTTCCCTTGAGAGTGAATGGGGCCTCAGGAACTAGTTCGTTCTTCATGAACATTGTTTTCTTTAGATTCAGCTGTAGACCTATCTTTCCACATTCTCGGTTGAAGTCAGCCAGCATTTGTGCCACCTGGCTAATGTTTGGTGTTATTAGAACGATGTCATCAGCGAGCGGAGGCGGTGTAGTTGCCAACCATCAATTTACACTCCCATTCCTTCCCATTCTAATTGTCGCATGATGTTCTCGAGGGTGGTGCTGAAGAGTTTTGGTGAAATGGTATCACCCTGTCGAACCCCTCTTTTCACATTAATGATCACTTCTTTGTAGAATGGTGAGATCCTGGTGGAGAATCCGTAATACAGCTCACGAAGGATCTTGATGTATTGGGTTTGAACACCCTGTTTGGCTAGGGCTTCGATGACTGCTTCCAGTCTTCACAGAATCAAAGGCTTTCTGTCAATCAATAAACGTGAGACAGAGCGGCATCTTGTAGTCCCTACAAACCTCGATGAGCTTGGTTACTGTGTGGATATGGTCGATTGTGCTGAATCTTTTCTGGAAGCCTGCTTGCTCGCATGGTTGTCCTTCATCTAGTGTTCTGCTAATCCTGTTCAGGATGACTCGTGTAAATAGCTTGTAGATGACGGACAACAGGCATGGGGCAATAGTTGCCGATGTTGTGAATGTCTCCCTTCTTGAACAGTAGAACTGTCCTGCTGGTTTTCCATTGGGAGGGCACCTTGCATTCGGAGAGGTAGCGTGTGAAGAGCCGAGCTAGTGTATTGATGAGTACCGATGACAGATTTTTCAGATGTTCAGGTCTTACTTTGTCTGGGCCTGGTGCTGTTCCCTTTTTACCGAGGAGATGACATGTCAGATTTCAGAAGGGGAGAACGTTGGAAATGACATATCCATCCTGTGGAATTTGGTATGTGGGCAGGTGGATATGGCTATCAAAGAGATTTGAGTAGAAGTCCTGGATACCTGGATAATCTTCTCCATTGCCTTTCTGGAAGATGTGATAGATCCATCAGGGTGTCGGAGGGCCTTCATCTTGGTCTTATAGTTGGCGAAGGACAGGCGGGCAGTGCGAATGCTTTTCCCAGCTTCTGCTGCATCTTCCAGTATTTCTGCTCTTCTGTCTTTGAGCTCTTCTTTTTATCGCTTCTCTGCACCATTTAGCAAGCTTGGACATTAGCATTTGGTCTCCTGAGGCTTGCGCCTTGCCACGTTGGTGAATGAGCTTGAGAGTTTCTGAAGACAGGCGTTCTTTTGTGTCTTTCTCTCGGCATTCTTCGCACAATCATGGAGGTGCTGAACCAGTCGGTTGTATTTTTTCATCGATGTCGTCAATGATGGTATCTTCCTATGTTGCTGCAATGGTGCCAAAGTGTTCCCCAGTTGGTGGTCGTTCTGGGAGTTCTCTTCTTAAACTTTGCAGCCTTTTCTCCCCATTGGGTGAAGTAGAATTTTGCACAAAGGAGATGGTGGTCCGATCCTATTTGGAATTTGGGGACGACAGCTACATCGGTCAGACAAAACCGTCGATTGAAGATGATGTGGTCAATTTCATGTGGAACTGTCCTCCAGGAGATTCCCATGTCCAACATTTTGCTTCAGCTTTCTGGAACTGTGAGTTCCCATGAATGGTTGGTGGACATCATGAACTCAGATAGTCTCTCACCCTGTTCGTTCCATTCTAGGCCGTGGGTCCCGATTTGGAGTTCTTCAGCCGATCTTCTTGGTCCTATCTTGGCATTAAAATCACAGACTATGATCTTGTAGAAGGTGTGATCTTTTTTATAGAACTCCTCCAATTCCAGGTAGAATTTCTCAATTTCATCTTCTTTGTATGTGGATGTTGGTGCGTAGACAATGAAGATAGAATTTGCTGTCAGTGGACCCACATCTCTTCAAGTGTAATCGTCCTATTCGATTACACTTTTTTTCTTCAATAATGTGTCCTATAAATTTATTTCAAGCAAAATAAAATTGCTTCAGATGCCTTCAATAATCCTGAGACTTTTTTCATTCATCATAGAATATTAATTCATTTAGTTGCATTCCAACCTCTTCTCAGTAACAAGAAACTACTCTAGCAATGTGTTTGTGAGAAATTGGCAGGAGAGTGAAGAAGAGGCTTGTAAGAAAATTAAAAAGAGCCAGAGCGATAGCCCAGTGGGTAGGGCATTTGCTTTGCATGTCAGCCGGCCTGTGCCGGCCGGGTTCAATCCCGGCATCCCACATGGTCCCAGGCACCTCCAGGAGTAGTTCCTGAGTGCAGAGCCAGGACAAACCCCTGAGCATTGCCGGGTGTACCCCAAAAAGCAAAAAAATTAAAAAAGACAGTTTCAAAGAAGATTCCTTTGACTGTCTCATGTTCAAGAGTTATGACTAGCAAAATCTAGAAGAATATTGGATGTTTACACTGTCTCTGAATGATACTTTTGGAGCTCGACCACCTTGTTTCAAACACAAAGTAAGATGAGAAGTGGCTTCTTGCTGGTAAGCAGGAAACATTGAGAAATGAAATCTCTGAACTTTAGCTGCTCTACATCTCACTTCAGTCTTTGTGCTCTGGACAAGACAAATTGACTATGTAATAGAATAGCCCTTAGAATAGCCCTTAGAAGCCTTAATGGTTACTATTTCAAAGCAGTAAATTTTCACTTTAAAGGGTAAAGAATTTTATTTTGAAGTTTTAGGAGGTATTTTTGTTTTTGGTAATTTCATCTAATAAACGACCTCCCAAGTCCTAATGGAATCATATACATTTGGTGGAAATCAGAGTAAATTCCATACAGCATATACACCCTCCAAAACATGCACTTTCTGTGCACATGCTGCCTGGGCACACATGCTGCCTGAGCCATTGTGGCAGAGCACATGTGGTGCCCAAGCACGTGTGCCCGCATCTCCCCTCATGAGATGTGTACTCTCACTTTCCCTCCTCCATCCCTTTCCTAAAACCTCCTTAATAAAACCTATTTTACTTCATTGCTCAAAAAAGAAGTGAAGTCTTTTTTTCCCTTTTGGCTTCTTATATACCCAGAAATGCTCAAGGGTACTCCTGGTAATAATGCCTCTGTATCAAACAAAGAGACACTAAGAGACTCAGATACACAGGGAAGAACTGCTACTGGCTCTCCCTGTGCTCAGCTGATCATGAGGCAACCAGGAGAGAAAGCGGGTTCTAGCCCTGGCCCGCCATCCCAATAGAGCCTCCCAAGAAGCCAGAGGAATCCCCACACGATGAGGGAGCCATTTTCAATATCTGGACTCCACAGCTCATCAGAGCTCCACCCAAGAGATCTCTCCCCATTGTGCTGGCCAATTTGCAGCCACATGGTTTATCAGTAAACACATGAGAAGAGAACCTACTACTGAGAGTATACTACCCGCATGGCAGAGCCTGACAAGCTACCCGTGTCATATTTGATATGCCAAAAAAAGTAACAATTATAGACCTCATTCCCATGACCTGAAGGAATGGTTTTAGGTACTTCATGTTCCTAGAGTGAGAAAATGCCCTTTGGCTTCACTAGCATACAACAGAATGTATGGAGATGTTACTGGTGCCTGCTCAATAAATCAATGAATTACAGGAAGACAAGTGATGCAGGTGATCAAACAAAAACATATCTTAAAAATAACTCTATCAAAAAATTGGGAGAAGAAATGAACAGAAGCTTCCAAAAAGAAGACATTCGAATGGCCAAAAGGCATATGAAAGAGTGCTCTTCATCTTTAATCATCAGGGAGATGCAAATCAAAACAACAATGAGGTACCCTCTCACACCACAGAGACTGGCACACATCCAAAACAGCAAGAACAACGGTGCTGGCGTGGATGTGGGGAAAAAAGGGACTCTCATCCACTGTTGGTGGGAGTACCAACTGGTCCAGCCCTTTTGGAGAACAATTTGGGCATTCCTCTGAAAACTAGACATTGAGCTCCCATTTGATCCAGCAATAGCACTCCTGGGAATATATCCGAGACCAGAGACCGAAAAACACATAGTAGAAACACTATCTGTACTTCCTTATTCATCTCTGCCCTATTCACTATAGCTAGAATCTGGAAACAACCTAAATGCCCGAGAACAGAGGACTGGCTAAAGAAACTGTGGTTCATCTACGCTATGGAATACTATGCAGCTGTCAGAAAAGATGAAATTATGAAATTTACCTGCAAATGGATGGACATGGAGACTATTATGCTGAGTGAAATTAGTCAGAAGGAAAAGGACAGATATAGAATGACTGCATACATTAATAGGACATAAATAGATACCAGTGTTTTACTAAATGTGTGAAATGGTAATGGCAGATTAAAACTCACCATTGAATATACACAAAGAGACTTAAGTTTTGAACTCTAAATATCTGCAGGGCTAGCCACAATGTGTAAAACAAGAGGGAGAGAGATGCAGAGACAGAGAGAGAGACACAGAGAGAGAAAGAGAGGAAACGGGGCTACCTGCTGTTGAAGCAGCCTGGGGGTGGAGTGGGAGGGGGTGGGGTACATTGGTGGTGGAAATGGGGCACGAGTGGAGGGATGGGTGCTGGTATACTGTAATACCAAGAACCAATTATGAACACCTTTGTTATTGTATGTCTCACGGTGGTATAATAAAAAATGTAAAAAAACCCTCTAAATTAAGATACCTCTCATGACCAGATTACAAAATTATTGCCAGAAATTAATTAGTCACACTCAACTGTAACATCAAAAACTGTAATATGAAAAAAGAAAATAAATATTGGTGTCCAAGATTCAGATTTATTCTTGTAGTTGGGCAAAATATGGTGCTAATATGTATTTTTTGTAGGTCCAGTGTGATATGAACATTTTGTCATTGCACAACTAGAAGTTCCTTCACCTTGGTTAGTTTCTAATAAATGTATGCTCATTCATGAAACCATTAAGCAAATGTCATTAAGAAAAACTCCCACAATCAAAAAAATAAACCTAAATACATATTATGTTTTTTAAAATTAAGCTCAATAAGTTGTGTTCTAAAGGAAATATGATAAAAACAAATTAATTTGAATATCATTTCTCTTGTTTCTACTCTCAGCTAGAAGTGACATAAGTATATAAAGTTGTGTCCAGGATATTATGAACTTAAATATACCAACTTTGGTAATAATATCATTCACTACACATGTTTAGGGTTAAGTAAAGAAGTGGTTTGTTTCTTGCAGCTGGTATGTATGAATACTTCAAAGTACTTGACTCTTGATTGATGAAGATCCCATGTCTTATTGATTTGGTTTCTAGAAAACTTGAGGACTTGTTATTTTCTACATGCTAGTTGCATTTGAGAAACACATGTGTGAAAGACTTGAAAACTTTGCATTTATAAGCATGTGTTACCGATCTCAAATGAAAATAAGCAGATTCTATAGGTTGCCTATTTTTATATATTTTACATTTTCAAAATCTTTTAAGTAAAAGGAAGGATATTATTTAAGGGGAATAAATTCAGTATTACTTTTCCTTCTTTTCCTCAAATGAAAAATAAAATGCCTGCATAAGATTAGTTGTATGGTGTTAAATGCTGGAAGCTGGAGGCCCATGGAGACGTATAAGTAGAGTTCAGGAATATAATTAATGTCTAAATGCGAGCTGAACATGTTTGCTTTCCCTACTGCAATGCTCCATGTTTTAATATGAATGATGGAGGTTTTTTCCCTACTTTTTTTGTTTCTTTTTGTATAAAACTAAACCTCTTCAATGTGATAGGAATAAGTACTGAAACCACTAACGTGTTTTTCTAATTCAGCCCAGAGTATAGCCTCTGGGATCGGGCCTTTATTTTACGTTTCCATATTCTATCCAAAGTCTGCTAACTTGAAATAAAACGTAATATTTCAACACATAGAGTAAAAATGTTATCATCAAACAACGTACTTGTCTATCTCTTGTCCGGCTTTGCTGGTTGTAATAACTGTGGCCCCATAGTCACACTTGCTGGGACATGGAGGTAGAGAGATAGGAGATGAGCCTCGACCCCGCTCCAAGTCCACTGGCACAGCCACCTCTCCACATGTCTACTGACCCTAGGAGCTATGTTAGACTGGGCCAGGAGCTGAGTCATTGACCACCCTCCATTGCTCCATGGGCTGCTCCACATGTGTCAAGCAGCGCAGCTGTGGGACTGGTCTGCCTCTTGTCGGGTTCCCCCATCCCTCCACCTCCATGTCCCAGTGGGTGTGGCTATGGGCCCACAGTCATCACTGAATCCTTTTTAGAAATTCATTTGAATAATTATAACATTGATAATGACGAAAGCTAATATGTGTTGAGAACTTACTATATACCAAATGCTCTTCTGCGCTTTACTTTATCTAATGTTTGAATTATCTTTTTTCATCATATCTATGGGGAAACTAATGTTTTACTTAAATGACTTAAAACTACTGATATGATAAGTGACCGAATCAAAATTCTAATATGAAAAGTCTAGCTTCTTAGTCATAATGTTAAGACCATATTAAAATGAATTGAGCTACTGATCCTGTCATACCCTATAACTCAGGTATTCCTTACTCTGCCAGGTTATGGACAAGTCTATTGAAGTCATCCTAGTGCAGTGACTTACGGGCAATGTTTATCGGGATAAAGCTGTCAAATACTAAGCAATGACTTCTGTGACACTGTTTCTTTTAAAAAGTGAAGTTAAGAGATCTGGTAGCCAAGGGTGAAAGTATGGATGTCACTTTTAATTCACGAAAAATTGCTTTCTGAAAAAATATTTTATTTAAAATCCTTATTTATACTAAAATCCTTATTAAGAGAATGATTTATACTTATTTGAAAGTGTATTAAAAGTCATGTGATTTTTACATATAATTTTAATAAATAGAAAATTCAGTTCTTTAGTCATATCAGTCATATTCCAAGCACTTAGTAATCATATGTAATTTACTAGCCTCTGGCTACTTGTTGGAGAGCTAAGTTAGATTTTCATTATAAAAGAGTTTTTCATCATACAGTGCTAGTGTAGTATCTAATAGTAAAAAGAACAAAGAGCATGTCCATGAGGATTGGCATAAGTGCTCAAAGGAGACTGTACTAGGACAAGTCCTTAGATATTTCTCAGTTCTTCTGAATCTGAGCTGTACCCATTGCCTAACCTCTCTCTTCAAGTCACTATTTCCTGTCTTATTTGGAGTCACCTAATCTCCTTCTACCAAATTCCTTTCCTAAATTCATCACAGTTGTTTTCTGTTATTTCCAATAACCACCTTTCTTGTTTCTTTGCTTTGCAAAAACACTAGGAAACCTATACTTTAGGAAATTACTGATGTTGAATTTGTTGCATATTAACTAACAGAATTGTTCTTGAGTTTCACAGGATAATTTCTAGAAAATAGGCAGGTTTGGAGTTAGAATTATATAGATCTGAGATTGGTATGAAGGGTAAATACCTTTCACTCCTTTGGCCTAGTGATTTGGGTGCCAATGGAACTTAGTTTGGTGGAAGTGAATTTTCCCTACAATAAAGGGAAAGTCAAGGGCTGTGTAGGTCACATTTTGTGACAACTTCATAGCTGAAGTCTTAAAGGAAAACTCTCTAATAGAATATAATCCTGAATTGAAAACCCTTGATGAAAATTATAGCCTGTGAAGTAGAGAATTACCTAAACTTGTTTTACACTTCAGATGGACATGGAAGGGAGGAGAGTAGCTCCCAAATAGTGACTACTCGGTAATAGTCAGCTACGACCAGCTGACTGACTCCATATAAGTGCCTTCTGGGTTTAAGTATGTAAGGTGGGAGGTTGATAAGAGGATTTCAGTGAACTGAACTGGATGAGATTGAATATATATATATATATATATATATATATATATATATATATATATATATATATATATATATATATAACAGAAACAAAAACAATGTTCTGATGCATGATAAAGCAGGGTGAAAAATATCTAAGAACTGTTTTAAAAGTATGCAATTTCTTAGAAGGGCCATAAACCTCAAAGTCCACATAACGTGGGTTTTAATGGAAATATAATCTCAAAAAATAATTGGAAGCTGAAAATGTGATTTTATTTGAGTTACATAAGGAAGCACTTATTAGGCAACAGTTCTATTAAACAATGGAATGGACTGACTCATCAGTAATAAGGTGTTTGTCACTGGAAGGACTCAACTCAGGTATTTCTGAAACTGTAATTATAAGCCAGGTAGCCAGGTTATGGAAGATTGCTGTGCAGGTAGATTTCTAAAGTTTCCTCAGGACTGGAGACAGTTCAACAGGCTGAAGTACTTGTAAGCAGCAGGCCCATGTTAGATTCACAGTACAGCATTATACACACTGAGACAGGAAGAGCACCTGACCATAGCCAGGTATAATCCAAAAGCAAACAAAAACAACTCCCCCTTATCACAGTGGGACCATCTGAGGGCCTCCTGAGTACCAATTCTAGCCACCTCTCCACATACTGCTACATTCATGAAATGAAAGAAACCATTCAGCAGGAGAAATCACTAAACTTCAGACACAAGCTGGCCTGGTGGAAAGGAGCTAATTGCAGATAGACTGTGATTCACAGGAGATGATAAAAATGAGTCCAGTTCTTGTCAAAGATTTTTGGGATAAGAACTATTTCAGTATTCATTTATCTGGTTTAATTTAGTTTTATTTCCCTTTTATTAAAACCCCATGATTTATAAATTTTCTCACAATACAGTTGTCAAAAATATCCATTGTTCAACTCCTGTCCTACCACGAATGTGCCCCTACTACCACAAAAGGCCTGCACCACCCATCCACTCCCCATCCTCACGCCAGCTCCCCAGCCGGTTGCAGCCACATTGATCATTGCAACATATATATGGGAAAGGTCCTGGCAAGGACCTGACCCCAAACTGGGCTGTTGAAATAACCTGCCATGACCTAATATAATGGTTTGAGGCTCTTTATGTTCCTGCAGCAAGCAGTAGCCCTTGGGCTCTACTAACATGAGACAGGGCATATGGAGATGTTACTGGAGCCCGCTTGAGCAAATTGATGATGAACGGAAAGATAGTGAAAGATAGTAATTAACCTCTTTAGGCTGCTTTGCAGCCTCTCGCCGCAGGGAAGGAGCTACAGTAGCTGTGCATCTGGTCATTCTCTCCAACATTACTGATCAGTCCTGGTGCATGGTCCGTTATAAATGGTGTCTGCAGAGCCCATAGTCACACTGGGTCATTGGAGGTTGTGGCGGGGGGAGGGAGAGGGGAGACCTCAACCGCCTCTCCAAGCCTGGCAGGCACACGAACACACAGCAACCCATGTGTTTTCTGCTGACCCTAGAAGCAGTGATGAAACTGGCCAGGGACAGAACCAGTTTCCCCTTCTTGTTGTTTCATGGGAGGCTCACTGTGGGTAGGAGCTGCAGTAGTGTACGTCTGGTCATTCTCTCTGGCATTACTGATCAGTCCTGGTTGTGCTTTAATTTTAAAGTTCAGGTATCTCTGGCCCAGCAGACCAGCCTATCAGCGCCTGGCTCATCGAGTTCCACCCTGCAGCAGTCTTTCTTAAATCTGGCTCAGGTATGCCGGTCCAGAGACTCGCAGACATGGGGCAGAGCTGCTGCTACTGGCTCTCCCGTGACCAGCCGCGCACGAGGCACCCGGGGAGGGATGGTGGGTTCTAGCCCTGGCCCGCCACCCCAGCAGAGCCTCGCCAACAAGCCAGACAACCCCCACTCCATGAGGGCCTCCATTTTCCACATCCGGACTTCTCTCTCGTCAGACCTCCACCCAGCAGACCAGCCTATCAGCGCCCGCTCATCGAGATCCACCCTGCAGCAGTCTTTCTTAAATCTGGCTCAGGTATGCCGGTCCAGAGACTCGCAGACATGGGGCAGAGCTGCTGCTACTGGCTCTCCCCGTGACCAGCTGCTCACGAGGCGCCAGGGAGGGTGGTGGGTTCCAGCCCTGGCCCACCACCCCAGCAGAGTCTCGCAACAAGCCAGACCACCCCCCACTCCATGAGGGCCTCCATTTTCCACATCTGGACTTCTCTCTTGTCAGACCTCCACCCAGCAGACCAGCCTATCAGCGCCCGGCTCCCGTGGCACAAGCGGCCGCGCAGTTCATCAATAAATGCTGGACTTAGAGATTCCTACAAGAATATGCTACCTGCACGGCAGAGCCTGGCAAGGTACCTGTGTTGTATTTGATATATATGCCAAATACCAGTAACAATTATAGACCTCATTCCGGAATGGATTGAGGCTCTTTATGTTCCTGGAGCAAGCAGATGCCTTGGGCTCTACTAGCATGAGACAGGACATATGGAGATGTTACTGGGGCCCGCTCGAGCAAATCGATGATGAACGGGAAGACAGTGACAGTGATACAGTGATCTCTGGCAGGATCTGTATTACAATCACAAGAACAACTGGTAGTGTGATTGGCTTGCACAAAAGCCCATTCAGGATAGTACAATCATCCACACACTCCAGGTGTGGTCCCAAAATAAAATAAACAAATAAAATATTGGTACACACAGTATGACTGGTTTTAGGAGTATTTATTGCTCTAAACTTACGGACAATAATGTCCCCATTTTTACCAGTGAGAAAGATGATAATGATAAACTTCCAATAAGTAATTCCCATGAGGTTTCTAAAAATGAAACAAACTGAATTGTGTAAATATCTGACTAGCGTGAAATTTGAAAAAAAATGTGCTTGCTTGAAAATGACTATTTTATATGACTGCTTTCTACCTTTTAAGTCATGGATTTGGTCCAATATAGATCTCTGAGACCTCTAAACTCAACTCTTCTGGCCATTCCAGACCTTCTCAGTTTTAGTTTTAATGCAATTTACCTCTTGCTACTAAGACAAAAAGGATGGGAATAAAATGTGAAACATTTTAATAAAATCTGCTGTCTAGTAAAAAGAAAAACAAATGCAAAAACAAAACTACAAGAATATAGTTCCCCTCATTTAAAATCTTTGTTAAATCAGAATTTAAAGACAATCACTTTCACAAAATATTGTGATTTCTGATTGTTGGGGAGAAATATTTCCCTTAAAATCCAGGGAAAACCAAGAAACATACATTAAAATACTTGGAATTTTATGGTTGTTCTATCCAGTTTAACTCTCCTCATGCCCAACTCTGTTCATTTTTTTCTGATTCCTTTGCATTAAAATTAAACTGTGACTTTGAAATAAGATGGTGCTACAATAAATAATTTAGACAAAGAAAGGTAAATTATTCTGTTATTTGAATTTTACAGAATGTAGCAAACTCTTTATTTGCTAAAAAAGATGAAAATGTTTCTCTGTAGAAGAACATTCATTTAAATTTCTCTAATTTCTACAGTGTTCTGCTTATTTATTTTTCCATGAACACTGTAGTTAGAGGTTGAACCAGTTGGAGTAAAGAATTATGACTGCATTTTCTAAGTCATTAACATGTGCTACCAACTCAGTGAATATGCTTGGAATCTGTTTCTGGCCAAGGATCACATACATATATAAACTCCTCATAAACTCATACCACATTTTCATCCTATCAGTTTCCAAGAGTAATTCTTCACAAATGCTGGAAGCCTACATTATGTTGAAGCCTACATAATAATTATTCATTAATGACTAACAAAATTTATAACTTTCATACCTTTGGAGCCCTTAGGTTTAGCTTAATCTCTACTTTTCCACTCTTTGCATTTAGCTTTTCTTTTTTAGTCAGCCACTCTATCACAAATGCAGTATAAAACAGCAAAATAAAACAAATTTGGGAATTTCTTTATCAATTCATCCATCAATTTAAGAAACTTCATTTTTTTAAATGTACAAAATTACACAAGGAACATATCCATGTACAATAAGAATATTACCTAATGCAGTTGTATGTTTAGTGCCAGTGACTCCTAAGTGCTCTGCATGAATTAACATATTTAATCTCACAATTTTATGAAGTATATAATTATTATTTCTTCTTTACTTGTGAGGAAAAAGAGGCACAGCAAGTTAAGAAAAGGTAATGATGATAGCTTTTTTTCAAAATCATATAATGTTCAGGTCACTGATTCATAGAGCCATTATGAAAAGAGTTTTATACCTACATTTGTTATTGGTCTCAATCATTGCTTTTTACTTGATAGACTATTGTATGAAATAAAGAACTGTTTCTGCCTTTTATCTACATTTCTGGCTCTAAAACCTTGCTCTATATTTTCTCTCTGAACTTTTGTTTGTTATTACTACATAACAGTGATATTTTGTATGCATAATATATACAGATGTATAGATTTCAATTTTACATGTATGCTTACAATCTGTCTTTTGCTTAGAGTCTGATCATTAAGACAAAAGGTATTATATCAAAACATCACTATTATATTTTTTTCTGGTTGTTTTGTATTTCTGTAACTCATACCCATTTGTTTAAACAGATTACATGTGAATGATTTTTACTGGCAAGCTCTTTCATTTATTCATTTTATTATTCTAAGTAGCTAGACTCCATTTTGGTTCTGTGATTACCATGGGTATTGCATCATATTTTCTCTGCATAGGAGTTTTTGTTTTGAGGATTTTGTTTTTGTTTTTGCATTAGTACAATTCATCAGAATAGAGTTTTGCTATGCTAATTCTGTTCTTTCCTTCCCTCTTCTATCTTTTGATGCTGTGCTATGTTACTATTTTTTATTTCTATTGTTGTATAATTATTGTCTTAAAGTTTGCACTCTGGGGGCTGGAGTGATAGCCCAGCAGGTAGGCGTTGCCTGCAAGCGGCCGGCCTGTGCCGCCTGGGTTCCATCCCGGCATCCCATATAGTCCCCGAGCACCGCCAGGAGTCATTCCTGAGTGCAGAGCCAGGAGTAACCCCTGAGCATCGCCGGGTGTGACCCAAAAAAGCAAAAAAAAAAAAAAAAAAAAAGTTTGCACTCTGGATATTTCTCATTTTACAAGTCTCTGCAATTTTTTTTTTTGTATTAGCTACGTAATAGAATTCTTATACACACCTAGTTTAGCTTCTTTTGTTTTCCTGCAGGTGGAGCTCTGGTTTTGGTGTTTGAATTCTAGTTCTGGCCATTTAGGGTGGGGGTCGGAGACAGACCAGGTAATCAAGAAAAAGATGAAAATTTTTCAATTCATCTATTAGTGTTGAAATCCAGGGTAAAAGGAAGATATCTCATATGGAACTCCATAATGCCTATACAGGAACACCTACCTGATTCCTACTACTATCAAAAGTTAACGTAAAACATCTACTTTTACCTTCTGACTGATTTCACTAAGCATCATAATCTCCATGTCCATCCATTTGTAGGCAAATTTCATAACTTCGTTTTCTGACAGCTCCATAGTATTCCATTGTGTAGATGTACCACAGTTTCTTTATCCAGTCGTCTGTTCCCAGACCCTCAGGTCACTTCCAGATTCTGGCTATTATAAATAGTGCTGCAATAAATGTAGAAGTGCAGATAGTATTTATGCAGTGTTTTTGGCCTCCAAGGGTATATTTCCAGGAGTGGTATTGTTGGGTCAAAAGGGAACTCAATATCTAGTATCTGAAGGAATGTCCATATTGTTTTCCACAAGGCTGTACCAGTCGACATTCCCACTAACAAAGGATAAGAATCTCTTTCTCCCCGCATCCATGCCAGCTCTTGTCATTTGTTCTTGCTCTTTTAGATATGTGCCAGCCTCTGTGGTGTGAGATGATATCTCGTTGTTGTTTTGATTTGCATCTCCCTGATGATTAGTGATGGTGAGCATTTTTTTATGTGCCTTTTGGCCATTCTTCTTTTTGAAAGTTTCTGTTCATTTATCCTCCCATTTTTTGATGGGGTCGGCTGTTTTCTTTTCTTTTTTTTTTTTTTTTTTTTTGCAAGGTGGATATCCTTTCATTTTTCTTTTTTTAATTTAATATTTTTATTATACCACCGTGAGATATACAATTACAAAGATGTTCATATTTGGGTTATGTCTTACAGTGTTCCAGCACCCATCCCTCCACCAGTGCCCATTTCTCACCACCAACATCCCCGATTCCCTCCCCACTCCCCTAGCCTGCCTCTATGGTAAGTTCTTTATCTCTTTCTTTTTCTCTCTCTCTCTCTCGTCCTTCTCTTACACATTGTGGATTGCAATACATACATTTAGAGGTCAGTGCCTGACATATACTGGATATTAACCCCTTATCAGATGGGTATAGGATAAATATTTTTCCCATTCTGTGGGCTGTCTTTGTATCCTGGTCATCATTTCTTTTTGAGGTGTAGAAACTTTTCAGTTTCATATAATAGCATATGTTTATCGTTTCCATTTGCTTTGTCAGTGGTGTTTCACATTTGAAGATACCTTTATCTTCAATGTAGTAGAGGGTTTGGCCTATGATTTCTTCAGTGTACCTTATAGATTCATATATGATGTTGAGATCTTTAATTCATTTAGATCTGACTTTTTGTGCATGATGTTTTATTTTTTTTATTTTTTTAAGTATTTTATTATACCACCGTGAGAAATACAAATAAAAAAGATATACAATTAAAAAGTTCATGTTTGGGTTTTGGTCATACAGTGTTTCAGCACCCGTCCCTCCACCAGTGCCCATCTCCATACAAATAAAAAGATATACAATTAAAAAGTTCATGTTTGGGTTTTGGTCATACAGTGTTTCAGCACCCTTCCCTCCACCAGTGCCCATCTCCCACCAACAACATCCCGGTTCCCTCCCCCCCTTCCCCAGCCCACCTCCTTGGCAGGTTCTTTATTTCTTTCCCTTTCTCTCTCTTTCTCTTTTCCTTCCCTTCCAGACTATGGATTACAGAACATACATTAAAAGGTTGCCATGTGAATCCTTTTGCCTCTATTTAATGCTCAGTTCTAGGTTGGCTTTAGTACCCTCGACTATTATTAGCACCCTGTTCCATTTTCTGTCTTACCTAAACTCTGACTCCCACACGTTTGTGATAATTTCCACCTTTGACAAGACCTCCGATATATGCTTCACTTGACCTTGGATATTGGTATCATAATATGTACATATATATTTATGCCATGTGCATGATGTTTTAAAGAGGTCTAAATTCATTTTTTACATGCAGTTGCCCAGTTTTCCTAGCACCACTTGTTGAAGAGGATATCTTTGCTACAGGTAATATTTATTGCTCCTTTATCAAAGATAAAGTGATCTTATATTTGTGAGTGTCTGTCAGGATATTCAGTTCTATTCCATAGGTTTACAGTTCTGTCTTTAGTCCAATATCATGCCATTTTAATTACTACTGATTTATAGTACAGTTTGGAGTTGGGAAAGGTGATGCCTCCTTTCTTTTTTCTAAAGGATTGCTTTAGCTATTTGAGGAGAGTTATTGCTCCATACAAATTTCATGAGTGTTTCACCAATTTCTTTGAAGAATGTCATGGCTATCCTTATAGGGACAGCATTGAATATGTATAAAGCTCTAGGAAATATTACCATTTTGACGATGTTAATTCTCCCAAATCATGAGCAGGGAATGTGTCTCCATTTTGTCATATCTCTTTTATTTCTCGAAGCAGCATTTTGTAATTTCTTTGTACAGGTCCTAGGTACATATATATTCCTAGATATCAAATATCTAGGAATTAGTTAGACTAATTCCTAGATATTTGATAGATATTTGATTTTGGTGTCACAATTGTGAATGGGATCATTTTCTTAACATCTCTTTCTTCTTTTTCATTATTTGCATATAGGAAAGCCACTGACTATTGGATATTGATTTTATTCCCTGCTACTCTACGCTAAGATACCTTCATTACTTATGATTGCTCCTAATTCAGCTCTATATCTATTCTTTTAAACAACACCAGAATGATTTCTGAGCACCAAGCTAGGAATAAGTCTGATTACCACCAAGTCTGAGCCAAAACCCCTTCTTTTTTTATTTTTCAATCTAAGAAACAAAATGACAAATCCAAAGACAAAGATAGACTCCTTAAAGTGGCAAGAGAGTAGTTATTCCTCAACTATAAGGCAAAAAATATAATATTTCTCAAATGTAACATTATCCACAAGATGGAAGCTTTTATTAATATTTTGGAAGAGCTTATGGAATACAGGAAAGTTGTCCTCTTTAAAGTTGTCCTCTTTAAAGGGCCTTTTTCCCTTCTTATGGGTAGGACTCCTCTCGGGTGAGATCTTCTCTCTTTGGTGGGGACTTTGGCTCTTTCATATGGTCTAAGTTCTGACCAGAGCTAGAGTTCTTTCATTATATTGGATTGCTGTGGAAGAGCTTTTTACTATTAAAAGCCATTTTGGAACTGCGCTGGACTCGTTTCATCCGTTCCCCGGCGTTCTCAGAGGTAGAAGAGAACTTCTGTCCTGACACTATCAGGGACCCCAGTGGCCTCCCGGACAATTTAGCAATGTTCAACATACTGAGCAGCTCTTAAAATAATGTGCCTCCATTTTTATTTTTATAACCCAAAAATTATAGGTAATTTGATGCATATTTTATTTCTATTTTAAATAAAGCAGTGCATGATCAAATGAAGGACTTTGAATTCATGTACTATTACAGAAAACATTTGGGGAAGTAAAAGTAATTTGGCAATGACAATCTTTCATATCTCTTTCTCAAATACTTATTATGGTGAACATACAGACAGTTATTGAATATACTGGATAGAAGCAACCCCAATGAGACAGCATTACTTATGTTCCTATTTCAAGCTTAGATAATATTTTTCATTGTTTACAGTTTTTTGGGTAATAAGTTTTAGTATTTTCATTGATGTGAACATATACTCCTTTGTTCTTGTTGGTGCCAAGTATCATTATCAAGATTCTGTTTCCGGTTTAATAAAATATATATTAACCTTGACAGACATGGGGCAGAGCTGCTACTGGCTCTCCCTGTGCCCAGCCGCTCACGAGGTGCCCAGGAGGGGATGGCGGGTTCTAGCCCTGGCCCGCCACCCCAACAGAGCCTCGCAACAAGCCAGACGAACCCCACTCCATGAGAGCCTCCATTTTCCACATCGGACTTCCCTCTAGTCAGATCTCCACCCTGCAGATCAGCTTGTCACAGCCTGGCTTGCGCAGCTGTAAGTGGCCACATGGTTCATCAATAAATGCCGGATTTAGAGATGAGTACAAGAGTATGCTACCCACACAGCAGAGCCTGGCAAGCTACCCATGTTGTATTTGATATGCCAAATACCAGTAACAATTATAGACCTCATTCCCATGACCTGATGGAATAGTTTGAGGCTCTTTATGTTCCTGGAGCAAGCAGGTGCCCTTGGGCTCTACTAGCATGAGACAGGATATGGAGATGTTACTGGTGCCTGCTCGAGCCAATCGATGATGAACGGGAAGACAGTGATACAGTGATACAGTGAAAAGTTTGGTGTAATTCACTAGAGAATTTATCTATATATGAATTTTTGTGTTTAGAACAGTTGTAATCACTTTTTTTTCAATTTACTTACATGGAATTGGGGTGTTCAGGTTTTCTACTTCATCCTGATTCTGTCTAGGCATGCTCTATGGTTCCAAGATATTACTGATTTTTTTTTCTAGATTATCAGTTTAGTTTTCATCGTAAACCCTATAACCTGTTTTATTTTTGAGGTGTCTTATATAATGTCTTTCCTTTAGTCTCTGATGCTAAAAATTTCTCTCTTTTGCTCTCAAATTTTCAAATTTCTCTCTTTACTTTATTCTTAGGATTACCTTTTTTTTCCAATTTGTGAGACTAAAAGTGTTATTTGAGTATTTTTCTTGTTCCTGTTTAAACTTACTTGTTATAAAGGTTCCATTTAGTGCTCCTGTTTGGTGCCCTAAATGTTCTGATATTTTATATACTCATTCTCACTCATTTTTAGGAAACTTTTCATTTTTTTCTTCTCTAATTTCCTCATCGACACAATTGTTGCTCAACAATAAGTTATTTAAGGTCCAATGTTGGAGCTTCCCAATTTCCATTTTTAGCTAATCAATTGCACTGTGGTCTGAAAATAGTCTTAATACTGTTTTTATTTTTATAAATTTCTGTACACTTGAATTGTGCCCAAGTATATTGATTATCATGCAGGATGTTGCAAGTGTGCTTAAAAGTAGTGTGTGTTTGACTTTAGGAATGAAGGATGAATCATCTATTCTTGTATAAAGATACAATAAATATATAAGTGTGGTATTAGAAAAAAGACAATGTTACTTTCAGACACAAAATACTTAGAAAAGAAGGATGAATAGAAGGTTCTGTGTCTATTTATCATGGTTTATCCAATTCTGCATTGGAAATTGAGTCTATCTCTTTCACTTGTGACTTGTATCACTTGTCTTCCTGTTGTACATCGATTTGCTAGAGAGGACACCAGTAACATCTCCATACATCCTGTCACATGTTAGTGTAGCCCAGGGGCATCTGCTCGCTTCAGGAACATAAAGAGCCTCAAACCATTACATCAGGTCATGGGAATGAGGTCTATAATTGTTACTGGTATTTGGCATCAAGTACGGCATGGGTACTTGCCAGGCTCTGCCGTGCGGGTGGGATACTCTTGTAGTTGCCTCTCATCTTGTGCATTTATTGATGAAACACACAGATGCTTTGCAGCCGCACAAGCCAAGCTTGTGATCAGCTCTTCTGCTGGGTGGAGCCTGGCGAGGTGGGGAGTCCGGATGTGGAAAATGGCAGCCCTCATAGTGCCGGGTTCCTCTGGCTTCTAATGAGGCTTTGTTAGGCTGTTAGGCTGGGCTTGAAAAAAAACTGCTGTATGGTGGGTCTCTGATGAGCCATGTTTGTCTATCTCTTTACCTTACTGTAAATTCATATAAGTAGAGTTTTATTCATATAACAACTCAACGCTGTTCTCAGGCATTTAGAAATTTTAAAGTGAGACTTAAATATATCAATAAATATTTTACAATGAAAATAGTTTCTGAAAAATCTATAAGACTAAGAGATGCTTATAGCCTCAGAGTCAAGGTGGGCTGTGATTGCTTTATGACACAAACTTCTTTTCTAAGTTTTTTGTGTTTCTGAAAGTAACATTGTCTTTATTCTAATACCACACTCATTTCCTTATTGTATCTTTATAGAATGAGTTAAAGTTGTAGAAAGAGAAGCTACCCATCTTCTTTTATTTTTTTCTAGGATGCTTTATATATTCAGAGGCTGGAGGAAGCAGAGTGCATGATTCCATATACAGTTGCTTTTAATTTTTTTTATTTTCTTTTTTGGGTCACACCTGGCAATGCTCAGGGGTTACTACTGACTCTGCACTCAGGAATTACTGCTGGTGGTGCTCGGGAACCATATGGGATGTCGGGTATCAAACCCAGATTGGCCATGTGCAAGGTAAAAATGCCCTCCCCACCGTGCTATTACTCGGGACCCTCCATACACATTTAAGAAGCATTTTTTCTATGTTTTTAAAACTGTCATGGATATTTTTATAAGGACAACATTGAATTTGTATTCTGGATTATTTCTCATCTTGATAGTATTACAGTCATGGGGCAGAGCTGCTACTGGCTCTCACTGTGCTCAGATGCTCATGAGGTGCCGGGATGGATGGCAGGTTCTAGCCCTGGCCTACCACCAAGCAGAGCCTCACAACAAGTCAGACGACCCCCCACTCCATGAGGACCTCCATTTTCCACATCCTGACTTCCCCCTCATCAGAACTCCACCCAGCAGACCAGCCTATCACAGTCCGGCTCGCACGGCCGCAAGTGGCCGCACGGTTCAACAATAAATGCTGGATTTTGAGATGACTACAACAGTATGCTACCCGCACGGCAGAGCCTGGCAAGCTACCCATGTCGTATTTGATATGCCAGATACCAGTAACAATTATAGACCTCATTCCCATGACCTGATGGAATGGTTTGAGGCTCTTTATGTTCCTGAAGCAAGCAGGTGCCCTTGGGCTCTACTTGCATGAGACAGGACATATGGAGATATTACTGGTGCCTGCTCGAGCAAATCAACGATGAACGGGAAGACAGTGATACAGTGACAGTGACAGTATTAATACTATCAATTCATGAACATTTTCATTTTGTCTTTTATATTTTTCGATATTGATTTGAGGGTTCTTTTTGTATAAATTGCTCACTTGAGTTGATTCCAATGTATTGATTGTTTTAAGACACGACTGTGAATGAGTTTTATTATTTTATATCTTCTATTTCAATGTATTACTATTGCAAGGACATACAAAAGTATATTGAATATTAGTAATTAGAGTGAGCAACCTTGTCTTGTGCCTGATAGTAGAATGAAAGCTTTCAGTTTTTAATCATTGAGTATGGTGTTAACTGTGGGTTTGTAATAATGGTTTTGATTATATGGAGTAAAGTTCTTTCCAATGAAATAAAACTGAAAACCAGAGACCGATCTTGAGCTATATAGAGAAATAATTTTTTACATAGGAGCAAGGAGTGAAGCGAAGAAAGCCCTAAAACAAATAGAATTGAAAAAACTGTCCAGTCTAAAAAAAAAAGAAAGAAAACACATATATTCAAAGAATATATTGAGGAAAACATAGTAGAACCCCTTATGACATAGAATCTAGAGACATCTTCAATGGTTCAGTGCCATTGACCAAACACATGGAGGCAAAGATAAAACAAATGAGACTGCATTAAATTAAACTCATAAAATTTAAGTAAAAAATGAATCAGTCCAATATATAAGTGGAGAGAGAGATAAAAGGAAACTTTACAAAATACATATAGATGATGAGTATGATGAAGATAGATAAATAGACAGACAGACAAACAGACAGACATACAGACAGATAGGTAGACAGGTAGACAGATAGACAGATGATAGATAGACAGGACAGACAGATAGATAGATAGACAGACAGACAGACAGACAGACAGACAGACAGACAGAGAGATGAATAGACGGATAGACGGATAGACGGGTAGACGGGTAGATGGATAGACAGATAGACAGACAGACAGACAGACAGACAGACAGACAGACAGACAGACAGACAGACAGACAGACAGACAGACAGACAGACAGACAGACAGACAGACAGATAGATAGATAGATAGATAGATAGATAGATAGATAGATAGATAGATAGATAGATAGATAGATAGATAGAGAGGTAGAGAGAAATAGAGAGGTAGAGAGAGACAGAGAGAGATAGAGATAGATAGATAGATAAATAGATAGATAGATAGATAGATAGGTAGGTAGGTAGGTAGGTAGGTAGGTAGGTAGGTAGGTAGGTAGATAGATAGATAGATAGATAGATAGATAGATAGATAGATAGATAGATAGATAGATAGATAGATAGATAGATAGATAGATAGATAGATAGATAGATAGATAGATAGATAGATAGATAGATAGATAGATAGATAGATAGATAGATAGATAGATAGATAGATAGATAGATAGATAGATAGATAGATAGATAGATAGATAGATAGATAGATAGATAGATAGATAGATAGATAGAGAGTTAGAGAGATAGAGAAATGGAGAGTTAGAGAGATAGAGAAATGGAGAGTTAGAGAGATAGAGAAATGGAGAGATGGATGGAAGGATGGATGGATGGAAGGATGGATGGTTGGATGGATGGATGGATGGATGGATGGATGGATGGATGGATGGATGGATGGATGGATGGATGGATGGATGGATGGATGGATGGGTGGTGGGTGGGTGGATGGATGGATGGATGGATGGATGGATGGATGGATGGATGGATGGTTGGGTGGGTGGCTGGATGGGTGGGTGGATAGATGGGTGGATGGATGGATGGGTGGATGGGTAGATGGGTGGATGAGTGGATGGGTGGATGGGTGGATGGATGGATGGATAGATAGATGCATAGTTGCGTAGATGCGTAGATGTGTAGGTGTGTAGATGCGTAGGTGCATAGATACATAGAGGAATGGATGATAGTCAGGCATCACTTATCAGGGTAATGCAAAACAAAACAAAAATATCACCTCACACTAGAGAGATTTGTACAGATCAAAAAGAAAAACAACCAGTGTTGGTATGGATATGCGGAAACTTTACTGATTTGGTGCAAATACCAAGTAATTCAACATTTGGGGGGGAAAATATGGAAACTTCTTGAAAAACTGAGAATTGAGTTTCCATATGATCCAGCAATGTTACATCTAGTCATTTCCCCTAGAGTCCAAAAAACTGTTTTCGGAAAAGACGTTTTCACTTCTATTTTTATTGCAGAGGTATTCATAACTATTAAAATCTGGAAACAATCTAAGTGTCCAAGAACAGATAACGGACTAAATTATGGTAAATATGCATAATGGCATGTTTCTTAACCATAAGGAAAAAAAAGCTGAAATAATGCAATTTTTTTTGGCATTGTCAGGTTTTATTTATTTTTATTTTATTTTTTTTTTAATTTTTTTATTTTTACAATTACAAAGATATACAATTAAAAAGTTCATATTTGGGTTTTGGTCATACAGTGTAGCAGCACCCATCCCGCCTGTTACAAGGATGGATGTCAAGAGTGTCATGCTCAATGAATTAAGTCAGAAGAGGAGGGACATAGTCAGAATTGCCTCTCATAAGAAGACATATTAAGGGATGATTAAAGACAACAGAGCATGAGAGCTGGTTATAGAACTTGGTTTTTCAATTGTAGTGTATATTGGCTGGGAATAGAAGTGCCAATGTCAAGGAAGGAACCACTCTGGTGAAGGGTATGATGTTGGTACGTTGAATGCATAAAAACTATTCTTTAATAGTAATACAAATCACAATAAGTACCCCAAAAATTTTAATAAAAAGAAGCACTGAACCTTTAATGTTTGTTTTATTATAAGCATTAAATACCATGCGTTATTCCACCAGCATGGCAGAGCCTGGCAAGCTACCCATGTCGTACTTGATATGCCAAATACCAGTAACAAGTATAGACCTCATTCCCATGACCTGATGGAATGGTTTGAGGCTCTTTATGTTCCTGGAGCTGCAGATACCCTTGGGCTATCTCGCATGTGACAGGATGTATGGAGATGTTACTCGTGCCCCTCGAGCTAATCGATGATCTACAGGAAGACAGTGATACAGTGATTTATTATAAGATCATTTAAGTAGAATATACTGGATCTAGACAGATTGTATAACAGGCAAGGTATTTGCCTTGCATGCAGTCAATATGGATTAGATTCCAGATAGTGTATATTGACCCTTCGAATAATGATCCCTGAGTCATGAGTATGCCCTGAACACAGCCACTGTCATCTCAGGAAAAAAAATCAGACATGCTTTAAAAATTTTTTTTCAATGAATCCATTAAGTTTCTGACAAATTACCATCTGTTTTTCAGCATGCATACCAAGGCTTGGCTTAAAAATGCATATTAGGGCCAGAGACATAGTAGAGTATCTAGGATGTTTGCCCTTGCATGCAGCCAATTGGGTTAGAAACCTGGAACCCAAATGGTTCCCTTAGGCCCCAAGGAGTAACCCCCTGAATGCAGATTCAGAAGCAGTCCCTGAACACTGCCAAGTGTGGCCCCAAAACAAATTTTAAAAAAATGTAGATTAACTAAAAAGCTGTAAGCCAAAATACTTCCATAACTTCATATAATTTGACAAAATAAAAAACATCTAGTTTTTTCTACTTTTTATAAATTCATTTGCTTAGACACTATATAATTCAAGAAATCTGAGTATGAACTGGAGCTATTAGTGAACAAACTTAACACCAACTTACTCCTGGTGGTACTCGGGGACCATATGGTATGCCGGAGATCAAACCCAGGTCGGCTACGTGCAAGGCAAAAGCCCTACCCTCTAAGCAAGTTTAAAAAGGCTTGAACAATTTATGGACCGAGTAGTCTTTTTTTTTTTATTATTAAACACTTTATTATACCACCTTGAGATTACAACGTTGCTCATGTTTAAAGGTTTCGGTGACATAGTGTTCCAGCACCTCCCCCTCCACCAGTGCCTGTTTCCCACCACCAATGTTCCCAATCCCCTGCCTCCTCCCATAGCCTGCCTAAATGGTAGTTCTTTATCTCTTTTCTCTCTCCCTCTCTCTCTTTTCCTTCTCTTACACATTGTGGGTTGCACTCAGAATATCTTTCCAATTGGAGTAAGAGTGCGGTTAGGACACCTGAAGACTTTCACGTGATAGCTAATGCAATGTTTTTTCCATCGTGGATATTCCACATACTATCATAATGGACAGTGATCCAGAATATACCAGTAAGACTTTTAAATCATTTGCTAAAACACAAGAAAGGGAGTATGCCCCCGCTTGACTGCTTGTCTCTGACATTATTTTCCTTGAAATTTTTAATAGTCCTCAAGGGGAACCCTACACAGTGTCTGAGCATCATTTACAGGAAAATATAAAAGCTCTGACATCAATTAATTCACCTATCTGGGTAAAAATTGATAATGCATGGGTAACTTCCGCATCTGAAGACAAGACTATGCTTATATCTCTACAGATGACAGCCCCACCGAGAAACCATGGTCCCACTCACGCCTCATCCAGAGTTGGATTCTACTTTGTGAATCAGCTCTCTGACCATCAGAGGATCCACAATGCCCCAATATTCAACCGTGAACTATCCCAATGAAATCAGAGAATAAACCAACAACAGAGGACCTACAGACAAGGCTTCTAACTCCTATCGTGCTAAGTATATCCGTCACATTCTCTTTTACAGGTTCCTAATTGGACAATATAAGGATCTGGTGTTTGAATTACCAATTCCTTCCATTTATCTCCTTCTACTTCTTTTCTTTTCTGTCAGTTTTACTTTCTACCACCTTTTACTTTCTCTTTAGGATGTTCTCTTCATCCCCTTTTCATTGAAACTTTCCCCTTATTTCATTCTGTCCCCAGACTTGGATTCATACCAAGCCTCTGATGCTCATTACTTCTAATAACCTGTTGGGTCCCTTTAAGAGATCCTTTAAAAGGACAGTTTTTTTTTTGAACTCTTAAAGAGATGACCAGTATCTAAATTATGGAGATATATGAGTTGAAAAAAACATTTGAGGAATCAGTTGAGACTAGATTCTCAGCCTGGCTGTCAGAGGTGAGTTGGAGGAGCAGAGAGTCTGTTAAGATACAGAGTTAGAGGAGCAGAGAGAAGGGTTGGCTGACCTTGCCTAAGGAAACTGCTTGGAGATAGTTTGAAGACAGTCTTAAGGGGAGTTCAAAGTCTCTGAGCAGGTTCTGTACCTAATATTGTCAGTTAGTCACCCACACAGCTGAAAACTGACAATAACTCACTGTCACTATCACTATCTTCCCATTAATCATCTATTTGCTAGAGTGGGCACCAGTAATATCTCCAAATGTCCTATCTCATGCTAGTAGAACCCAAAGGCATCCGCTTACTCCAGGAACATAGAGAGCCTCAAACCATTATATTAGGTCACGGGAATGACCTAATATAAATGTTACTGGTATTTGGCATATCAAATTCTACACGAGCAGCTTGCCGTGTGGGTGGCATACTGCTGTAGTCACCTCTAAATAAAGCATTTCTTGATGAACCACGCGGCCGGATTGAAAAGAAACTGCTGCAGGGTGGCTGTCGATGATCCGGGCTGTGATAGTCTGGTCTGCTGGGTGGAGTTGTGACTCAGAGGGAAGTCCGGATGTGGAAAATGGAGGGCTCCATGGAGTAGGGGAGGGTGGTCTGGCTTGTTGTGAGGCTCTGCTGGGGTGGGAGGCCAGGGCTAGAACCCGCCATGCCTCCCGGGCACCTGGCACAGGGAGAGCAAGGAGCAGCTCTGCCCCATGTCTGAGAGTCTCTGGTTCAGCATACCTGGGCCGGATTGAAAAGAAACTGCTGCAGGGTGGCTGTCGATGATCCGGGCTGTGATAGTCTGGTCTGCTGGGTGGACAATAACTCATTAAAAGTATTTTATTGCCTAAATATGGTTTTCTTGAAGGACTCTTGTAAAGGTGGCTCCAGTGCTCTTGATAACCCACCAATCTCCTGATATTTGCTGTCCTGATAATTGATTCATTGCCATGTCCACTCCTGCTACTATTATTCTTCAAACCTCAGTCCAGTCCCATGCTTACATCAAAATTGGACAAATACTCACCATTTGTAGACATTGCAGGCTACAGTCAATCATGACATTGTGTAACAATTGGACGTTCTGTGACGATCTCTGTTCTGACTTCAGGGACTGGTTGAAAGATGTATTTTAATTCCTCCATTGTATCACCCAACAAATTCTGTTCTAGGATGAGATTGATTGACATATTTTATTATAGTTCCTTCTTTGTATTATCCCCACAGATAGAATTATTATAGTTCCTCCTTTGTATTCCCCCTCATAGGTAGAATGGGTCCACTGTATATAGGACCAAAATAGGCATTGTTTATTTACTTTATGTTATCATTTTAATTCTTAAGCATTCATTATATTCCCTAACCTAAATCCTCTATTGCCTATAAAATTAATTTAAGTTCCTAAATCCCAAAAAACAAAGAGTCCCTTCATGGGACTAGACGGACTCAGGGCAAGCCAAAAGAAAGCTACCCTAGCTTTGACATGAGGTGGATATTATCACGATCACGATCACGATCACGATCTTCCCGTTAATCATCTATTTGCTAGAGCGGGCACCAGTAATATCTCAATATGTCCTGTCACATGCTGTAGAGCCAAGGGCATCGGCTTGGTACAGGAACATAAAGAGCCTCAAACCATTATATTAGGTCATGAGAATGATCTAATATAATTGTTACTGGCATTTGGCATATCAAATACAACACGAGCAGCTTGCTAGGCTTGCCGTGCGGGAGGCATACTCTATAAACACCTCCAAATAAAGCCTTTATTGATGAACCGCGGCCGCTTGCGCCTCGCGAGCCGGGCTGTGATGGGCTGGTCGGCTGGGTGGAGTTCTGATGAGAGGGAAGTCCAATGTGGAAAATGGCGGCGCCCATGGAGTGGGTGGGGGGGGTCGTCTGGCTTGTTGTGAGGTTCTGCCGGGGTGGTGGGCCAAGGCTGGAACCCACCATGCCTCCCGACTGCCTCATGAACGGCTGGGCACAGGGAGAGCAAGGAACCGCTCTGCTCCATGTCTGAGAGTCTCTGGACCAGCATACCTGGGCCGGATTGAGGAAGAAACTGCTCCAGGGTGGGTGTCGATGAGCCGGGCTGTGATGGGCTGGTCGGCTGGGTGGAGTTCTGATGAGAGGGAAGCTGCAGCTCAGCTAAGGGATGAGTCGGTCTCCAGGGCCTTGAGGGAGGGGTCCTTGCCGGTCCCCCCACCCTGCTGGGGGTCCTTGACTGGCCGGCCCCTTTTCCCCCAAGCCGGCTTCTCCCCCATCCCCCATCCGGATATTATCAAGATTCCTTAATTCCAAGATCCTGTGCTTAGGATCCAAAGTCACAGAACAAACTCTGTGATGATTTCAAGACTTAAGGACCCTATTGGGATAAGGAAAAACATTATCTGGGGGCTTGAGGAATATGGTTTGTGTTATGTAACGAGATGTCCTTCTACCTGTATTTCTTCTATAAAAACTAAATAAATAAACAAAAAAGTGGGCTATCATAAGGTTAGGGCTCCTTTAAGATTTAAAGTCATAGTATCCTAAATAAGAGAGAAAACAGGGGAAACCATTGAGAGAGTCTGTTGAGACTGGATTATCAGCCTGGTTGGCAGGAATTAGAGCAGAGAGATTGGCAGGGTAGAGAGTTAGAGGAGCAGAGAGAAGGGTTGGCAAAACTTGCCTAAAGGCAGTGCTTGGAGATAGTTTGGAAAGTCTTAAAGGGCATTCAGAGCCTCTGGACTGGTTCTGTACCTGTTACCGTCAGTTAATTGGCCACACAGATGAAAGCTGATGGCATAGTATTGTACACATACAGAACTGTGAAGCTAAAACCCTGCCATTTCATAATATCAAAAACCAGTGATACATCTGTATATAAAATTGGAAAAATAGTTAAAAATTAAAGGACTACCACTCAAGGTTTGCCAATATCTTAAATTAATAAGCTTAATTTACTTCATTCAGTATACTCAGACCTACTCTTTGAGAAATATCCTTGACAATATTATTCTGTATGCACATTTATAATGATATTCAATTAATATAATTTTTTAAAATTTAGAATTTTTCCTTTGAAAATTAATATATACAAATAGACACCAAAGATAAAGGATGGATATAGATTTAATTTCATGATATTTGCCTGTTTTGATAAAACTAATTCATCATTAATAAGTAGAAAAAATTCAAAATGATTCAAATTCATCATTTACAATAACATTATTCAAATTCATCATTTACAAGTAAACATAAGTCTTACTGTTTCTTGGTAAGCCAATTTCTTTTCTGCTTTATAAGCAGTCTCCCAAGCACAGGTCTCAGATTGTCCCAAAGTGGTCATTTTTAATAAAATAGTGATTCTAGACATAACTTATAAAACTCAAAATAGCAATCCATTTTCATATTTTCAAATCACTAAGAAATGTTATTAATTGACTCAATTTATTAGCTACTGAAAGACAGAGTATAGTAGTCAATATTTTTTACAATACAATATATAAATTATTTTAGCTTTCCACTTAAAATTTCTGAAATCCTGATACAGTGAAAAATTATTGACCTTAAGTAATTAGTAAGTATATCTTAGACTAAAATATCATATTTTATTTTCTGGGTACTGTCCTGTTATAAGACTTTTATTGCATATATTTATGTAAAGCATGTTGTCAATTTTATGTCAAAACTATTTCCAGAAGCAGAATATTTCTTTCATGTGCATACTAAATAATTATTATTAGATGTTTAAAAGAGATCTTCAACTTTTAAAACATCATCTTTGTGTGTGTGTGTGTTTTGTTTTGTTTTGTTTTGTTTTGAGGAGTTGCAGGGAGTATGGGATTATTTGTCCTGTCGGATTGCCTACAGAGTTAAACACTTGGGAAAACATTTTGCAAAGAAAAATGTGAAATGGTTGTTCGTGGGAAATCTTTGCTCCTCCCAGGAAAAGATAAATGGTACTTAACAACTAGTCTTTAAGAGTGAGATGTTTATTGAAATAAGGGAGGCTAATTGTCAAAAATGATGAGAAACAAATGTGAAAACCCTGCTTGGAATTCTGGCCACATAGAGTATTTAAACATATGCTGTGTTTCAAAGAAGACGCCTAGCTTCAGAAGTTACCATTTATTTTTTGAAAAATAATGTTATTGTTAGGGCAAAAGAAAAGAGAAAATAACATGACTATCAAGGAACATGAATCAAGAAACATGACCAATAATTCTCTCACAATTTTTAGAATTCCACTTTTACAAGATGTAACTATTTTATAAAATGCAGTGATATTGCAAGCCATTCCTGCTAGACCTATGCAACCCAGCTGGTGGGAGAGAGGTGCTAGAGCTGTCAGAGTTTTCTGCCCCAAGGAGATACATAATTTGGTGTGTCCAAGTGCTTGATATTTTCAAAGTAATACCACTAATTTCCAGAACATTCTAGAATAGGGTTTCTCAAAAATGGCACTGCTTACATTTTGGGAGACTAATTCGTATGAGCTTCATGTGATGTTTGGTAACAACCCTGGATTGTATGCAAAATACCCCATAGTAATCTATGCTCTGTTGTGTGACGACCAAAATATCTCCAGACATGCCCTCTGCTCTAAAGGATGAATGACTGGCTCTAGAAGATAAAGCATTGATTTAAGTTTCTAAGATGAGCTATGTATTATATATTTAAATGTATTTATCAAAGAAGAAAATTTTATATGCAAGAACAAAGTAGTATTGAATTTTGATGTATCCCATTGAAATAAAAGCCCATATATTTATGATCTTCCTATTCCTTCCAGATGATAAGTACTGGTTTCTGACTCTTCCAGAGAAATATTTAGGTTCAGGTTTCATCTTTGTCATTGGTACCCAAGGACTTGTTATTTGGCCCAAGTATCCATTTCCTCATCCCAAAATGAGCAAAATTAGTACCTGGGAAGATTGTTGTAGTAGAGATCACATAAAATAGCATAGCTTAATAGTTGACCCTAGAAATTCCTTAATAAATCATTTCGTATTGTTATAACTTATCCTTTGGTTCAATGAAGCAGATATGACATCCCTTTTTAAATCCCTAATTCAGGCCGGAAACATCTCATTAGCTAAAACACACTAAATAATCATACAGTAGGGCTTACAAATAATTGGAGGCCTTTCCAAGCTTTTATTTTGACTTGCTTCTAGTTCCCCTCATGTTGGATGCACATTAGTCACATATTTTGTGTGACCAACCCTCAGTTTTGGTTTCAGTGTGAGTACCTGATAAAATAGTCAACATCAACTTAACTACAGTCTGTCATGCCACAGAGTTGTTTCAGTAAACAAACAACATGCTGAGCTGTGTGTATTTAGGAACAAATGACTGTTGACTACAAATATCCTAGTTGCTATTTTATCCCAATCTTACCACAACCCAAAGAATTCCACTGAATTCAAGGAGAGATTTAGGTTCAAAGTCTCACTTTAAACAGAAATATACTGGCCAGAGAGAGAATGGGGAGAATATCACAGCAGGCAAATGCAACGATTCAAGAAGGAAACAGGCCCATCTGGGATATTTTCTGCTCATTTCTGAGGAAAGTTTCCCCAAATCGTGCTGCCAAGAATTATGGAAAGGGACCCATGACTACTATAAGAAACAGAATATTCTTCTTTGAACGAGTTTCCCAGAGGGATAAGGATGTTTACAACACTTGGAAAACAGCCAAATTGGAAGGAATTCCAGCACCGCTGAGAGAAGAGATCAAATTTACAACCTACAGTTTGTACAAGCAGCAAGTTTGCTTAAGAGTGACATTACCTGAGAGCTCATTGGGGGATTCAACTAGGGAAAGTTGCTTATCCAAAATAACCTCCATCTGGGAAAATCTCAACTCCAACAAGGAAAGCTTCATTGAAGGTAACAGTCTGGGATCTTTAGCTTGGCTGAACCAGATAAGCCAAAGGTCATGGCTCAGCCCCAAGTCCCCTTTCAGGCTCGTCTTCACTGGTTAGTGCTTACCTGTGTATCCTGAAAAGAACCTACCAGGCTCAAGAAAGAAAAAAGGTAATGCAACCCAATTAAACCTCAGACAAATTCACTAACTGAAGAAGAATTGACCCAAGCAATTGAAAAACTATCAAAAGAAAGAATGTAACTTTAAACTTCTACCTCTCAGTAGGAGGGTATAGTGAGCATTTCTTGAAAGGGAACTATGTGAGCCTGGGTGTAAAACACCGTAGATGTCTGCAACCACATTGAGTCATTTCCCACAGATAATCTTGATGAATAGCAGTATTGGTACTTTAGATCAGACCCACTGCCTGCCTCTGTACATAAAGCTTTATTGGACACAGTCAGACTCTGGCTTACATATAACCTATAGTCATTTTTTCCCTGTCATGACAAAGCTAAACAATTGCTATAAAGACTGTAAGGCCTTCCTATATCTTGCTATATCTACTTACTTTATCTACTATATACTATATCTACCCTTTACAGAAAAAAAAAAGTCAAATAAACCTGATAACACCTGTTTAATATAGGACTCCTGGGGAACATTTAGATATAAATTCTGGCTCATGTAAATGCAAAATGACAACCTTATGCCAAATATTTTCAATCCTTAACATCTTGCTAAAAGAACATGAGTTCTGTTTTATTCCCATGTTTACCCACCCTGAGACATTAGTTTTTTATGTTTCCTCTTTTCAAAATAAGAAACATTTGGGAAAATATATTTGCTTCCTGACAGTATGCACCTTATAGTATGCAATTTGATTATTTATGAGCAAAAGTACTTACTCATGATCACAAGCCCTCACTAATCGCATGTTTACTATATGCCTCTCTACTTAAACTACGTGTCTTAATATTTAACAAATTTCAAATTATAAATAACAGTATCGCTTGATAACAAATTTGGATATTGGCTAAAAGTGAAATCCTATCCTCTTGCTCCTTTAATTATTGTTACTAAAATATTGTTTACATTTATTTTTATTATGAAATTGTGAAAATTTTATCATAGTTTCTCAGGTTCAACAGAGTATTCTAGAATCTCTGTCAACTCAAATGTTCAAAAATGTCCTAAGTCTGTACAACACTACTTTTAGGCTTCATTTCTTTTATGTAATTGCTAAAATGCCTAATAATTTAATTATAGTTCATATTCATTAAACTCAGTAATGAAATAATTTTTCATTAATTAATTAATTAAAATGATTAAAATTAATAAAAAATGAGTAATTTTAATACCCTGCTTCTTCAGATTTTGTTCTCATATTCTATAACTTAACAGTAAGACAGCCAGGTAAAATATGGCAGTAAAAATAAAATGGAATGGAATATGAAGAAATAATGAAAAGAAAGAAAATTTACCCTTTTAGCTCTCAGAATTTTGGATGCTTCAATTCAGGTTATTAATAATTTTCAAACAATGATAAAATCTATTCATTTTATTTCAAAATCAGTCATTTAATAAATGAACACATTTATTAAAGTTCTATTTTATGCATTGTATTCAAACAAAACAATATTTGGACCGTAGTGGGTGTAAAAATGTCAAAAACATCATCTAGCAAAAAAAACTACCAATCTAGATGAGGATACAAACATAAATTGCAAATCACATTTAAAAAATAAACCTTTTTTAATAAAAAAAATGAAGAGCTGCAGGAGTATCATAGAGCAATTAATTTCAAATGAAGAAGGCAAGTGAGATCTAGACAATGTTTCACTGGAAACCAGCATTGAAATTCATCTCAAAACTCCTATTGAATGTAGAGAGGCAGGAGTGGAGTTTCAGATTCTCTGTACTTGTAGAACAAATGCATGATACTAATATGAACAGAGACAAAGAGATGTGCGTGTTTATTGTTAATTACCCTACTACAGCTAAATTATTTATTCATGGATCAGTCTTTTTCATCAACCATAAAGTTCCTAAAAAGTGGTTATATTTCACCACTGTCTGACCAAAATTCCTTTTATAAGTGTCACTGACTTCAGTATGAATTTAAGTGGAATAATTCATTCCTTATTTAACTTGTTCCAACATTTTATTTTTTCAAAACTACTAAAACAAATAAAAAAACATTACTTATTATTAGGGAAATTCAAATCAAAACACAATGAGATATCACCTGACCCCATTAAAATGCACATATCAAAATTACTGGGAACAATCTCTGTCAGTGAAGATGTGGTGAGAAAGGAACCCTATCCACTGCTGGTGGGAACATAGTCTGATCCAAACCCTATGGAAAACAGAATGAAGGATACTCAGTAAGCTCATAATTGAACTCCCTTTTGAGCCAGCAGTTCCACTTTGGTGTATCTATCCTTGGTGCAGAAAAGAACATTCATTCAAAAGAACATATACACCACAGTTTTAATTGCAACTTTCAGTACAACAGGTAATATTTGGAATCACACTGTGTCTGTGGACAGATAAGTGAATCATGAAGATGTGTTATATATAAACACAATGGAATACTACACAGCTGTAAGGAAGGATAAAATTATGCAATCTGCAGCAACATGGATGGAACTGGAGGACATCATGTTAAATGAAATAACCCAGAAGAATGATAAACACAGGATAATATCACTCATATGTGGTATATATAATAACTGGATGAGGAAATGCAATATTTTAAAGAGGGGATGTCCTGGTAAGCCTTGGCACTTAAGTATAAGGAGGAGAAGGAAAGAAAAAGTGGAAGCAAGAGGTAAAAGAGACGATGAGAAGCAATAGGGGCCAGGTAAGGGGACTCTGATACAAAAGTGGTGTTAAGGAATAATAAAACCAAATATACAAATCACAGAGTCAACAACACCAAAATCAAGAGAAACAAACTTTAACAACCAAACTTAGGAAGGTGCCTGTGAAGAGGGCAAACTGAAAGGAGTAGTGGCTATGGGACAGTACCTAGGAACACTGCTGGAGGGAAATTAGTGCTGGTGGTGGGATCAGTGCTGCAATATTATATGTTTAAAACTCAACTGAGTATGCTACCTGCACGGCAGAGCCTGGCAAGCTACCCATGTTGTATTTGATATGCCAAATACCAGTAACAATTATAGACCTCATTCCGGAATGGATTGAGGCTCTTTATATTCCTGGAGCAAGCAGGTGCCCTTGGGCTCTACTAGCATGAGACAGGACATATGGAGATGTTACTGGGGCCCGCTCGAGCAAATCGATGATCAACAGGAAAACAGTGATACAGTGATGCTTTAATTAAAAGAAATACGGAACATTGACATGAAGATCAAAAAATGTTTCTTCATTACCCAGAGCTCTCAAACTTAAAACAGTTGTCCCTTAAAAGCTTTTAAAATGATCATTTCAGTGTAAATAAGACAAGTTCTACTGCAAAGAGAAAGAGTAAATACATTTATTCCTTAATTGTATTCATTTCCCAGAACAATGTATTTAACATCTCATATCCTCAGTTTCCTAATCTACAGATCAGGCTCTGGAAGTAGCAAACAAGGCAGAAAAGCATAAGATATAACAGAATCAGAATAAAATAAGGTAGCCCTTATTCAGTTATTAACACCATGAACACATAGGAGATAATTAATGTGTGTTCACTTTTTGTCTCCTAAAATAAATGTTTCCTATGTGCTCTGTACTAACATGAAATTTTTTTGTTCATAAACATTTTTGATTACAGAGATTTTCCTGTGGTAATGGCACCAACTAAACATTCTATAAACTCAAATCTAAAAAGTACAGAACAGAGAAAAAAAGTACAGAGGGGAAGAGCTTTTTCCTTGTATGCAGCCAACCCATGTTCTACCTGAAGCATCCTATATTGTCCCCTCAGCACCACGGGGAGGAATTACTGAGTGCAAAGCCGGGGAAACTCTGAGCACTGCTGGGTGTGACCCACAAAGAAAAAAAAATCTAAAGAGGACAGTCTGACTTATCATTTTCTTTGGGAGGAAGGGAGCCATACTCAGTGATGTTGAGGGATGTTCAGACTCCTGAAGGAGTTTTTTCAAGAGTAAATTCAAAGTAAAATTAGATTCTCTGTATCAGTTGTTCTCAAATGTCAGTACCAAGTATTCACTTCTAAAAGGAAATTGTAATAAGTATATTTATCATCAGCTCTATCACCAATAAAAGTCAACGGTGAGGGCCAGAGCATAGTACAGTCTATAAGGCCTTGCACACAGTCAACCTGGGTTCGATCCCTCACATTCCATATAATCCCTTAGCACTGCCAGGAGTAAACCCTGAGTATTGCTGGGTGTGACCCAACTAATTCCCCAAGAAAGTCAGTGGTGAACCCCAAGTCATGATAATACTGTGTTTTTTAAGTATACTGTAGAATTGATTCTGCCTTTTCTAATATACTCAACCTAGAACCCTTTGAAAATACTACTTTAAGGTGCTGGATGAGAGGCTCAAAATCAATTATTTCTCAAATAGTGATAACCACCAGGAGATATTAAAAGACTACAAGGAAATCAGCAAAACTAGTGTCTAACTTTCTTATATGTATTCAAAAACTACTCTATAAAACAGAAAAAAATAGCTAAAAGGACAAAGAACCTCCGGCTCATGGCACATCTTTTTGACTCCACCGTTCTCCCTGCATTAACATACACCTCAGAGACCTGGGCCCTATGAAAGCAGGATGAAAATGCTATTTGGGTCTCCCAGAGAGGAATCGAAAGAGCTATGCTTGGAATATCATGCCTCACTCAAGTGAGAGAAGGAATCCGGAGTTCTGACCTCCATCGCTATCCCAGAATCAGGGATGCTGTCTCGTTTGCCAAGGCATCGAAAATCAGATGTGCTGGACATGTAATGTGATTTGGAGACAACTGCTGGACTAGAGCCATTACCGACTGGATCCCAAGGGATGTCAAAAGATCACGTGGCCGCCCACCTACAAGATGGTCAGACTTCCTTGTCAAGACCTGAAGGAACGGTTTGAGGCTCTTGGTGGTTGGGCTGACTTTCTTTCATTCAGACCTGAGCAGGCAACTTATTGAACACTGGCATAGGGCACCCAACACAGCTCTGTGGCCACTGTGTGGGCTGATGGCCACACTGCTGGTCTTGCTGATCACTTTCCAAACTGATTCTGTTTACCCTATTCCTACAGTTCTAAATGAAAAGGAGTGCTTGTATGTGTGTGTGTGAGAGAGAGAGAGAGAGAGAGAGAGAGAGAGGGAGAGAGAGAGAGATCTCTTAAATAAAACAAAGTACAAAAAAACATACACAGGGCCGGGAGCGACAGCCCAGCGGGTAGGGCGCTTGCCTTGCACGTGGCCGGCCTGTGCCGGCCTGGGTTCCATCCCCGGCATCTCATATGGTCCCCCGAGCACCGCCAGGAGTAATTCCTGAGTGCAGAGCCAGGAGTAACCCCTGAGCATCACCGGGTGTGACCCAAAAAGCAAAAAAAATAAACCCAAAAAAACATACAAAGTTAGAAAATAAAAGCATATTTTTAAAGAAAGAAGAGATGTAGAATGGGTAAAGCACAACATGAAGCTGACCTTATTTGATATCTAACACCAGATATGGTCATTAGCCCTGGAGTGAAGAGAAAGGAAGGGGAGAGAAGAGGGGAAGGAGGAGGTAGTTTCTATTTTTTTTATCTCAACACTATCTTGCTCAATCTGTAAACCATTGATCAAAGTATATGAGTGTGTGTGAATGCACATATATTTATGGAAACGAAAAACTTAAAAGACCATACATTAATTATAAACACCCCCTGGCTCCATCTAGAGCAAGATTTAGCCCATGGGACTCTCATGGGTAGCAACTTGAGGAAGGCTGTTTACGAGCTTTCTCGAATCAGTGTCATGGAACTCCTTTCCTGGCACTCACAGTCCTTACAGTTATGTTGATTTAAGGGTGTTTCACTGGCTTCATCACAGTACTAACAATGGCTATTAGCCTGATTTAACTTCCTTAGCCTCTCTTTGGATCAAATTCCTAGGTAGCTACAGCAATTCTATACTACAGTCAATTGAGTTTAAAGATATTGCAAACAAGCTTCTACTATTGTTGCCGTATCCAAAGCAATGAATTTCTAACAGGCACAAAAACTATTTGGAACAGCGTGTTGTAAGCCTCTGATTAACCATCTGAATTGCGAGGTTGTGTTGGTGCTGGACAGCAATTGGGATAAAATATTACCAACCCCATGCAATTTGCTCGGTATCCAGTTAAACAACTAAAGATACAAGGCGTTGAATTGACTTTGAGGGACTGCATCCAAAAAATTCATTCTGCTTTCTAACATTATGATGTGGAATTTTCTAGCCATTAAAGAACTAAATTTTGTTCAGTTCAAGCAATTTTTCCATGATACAAGAATTGGTTCAGGGTCAGTCAAGAAACTTGAGGCAGCAACTACCAGCTCCGTTTCCTAAGAGCAATCCATCAGAGGGAATGCATTCTACCAAGAAGAATGATGCTGTTGCTCACAGAAATCAATATCCAGGATAGTATCCTACATGCATCTCCCTCAGGAACCTGCCTGCAGGTGGGAAGTATATTGTTTTCTAAGTAGAAACAAAACAAAATAAAACTATGGAAACAATGTTATGAAGAAATAGCAATGGGGGAGGGTGACTGGATAGATAATAAAGGAGTTAAAGCATCTCATGTGCACATGTCTGATCTATTTAAATTCCTGGAACTTCATATGTTTATTTCCCTATAAATGAATCTCTATAAATGACTCTAAGCACAGAAGCAGGAGTAAGCGCTGAGGACTTCTGGATGTGGTCCAACACAGTCCACAAAAAAGAAATCACAGGATGAGAAAAATAGATAACGTCATCAAAATAAATAAAGCATTAAACAAATGACCTCTGATAAAACTGTTTCAATTGTATTATAATAATATAGTGCTTTAGGGATATGTTAGAGTTCAAAGGGTTGAAATGCACAAGGTCCAGAGTTTGCTCTCTAACATGACGTTACATGCATGTGTCCATGTGCTCATCAATTGTGGAAAATATTTGTGATGATTTATTTTTTTTTTTTGCTTTTTTTGGGGGGTCACACCTGGCTATGTTTAGGGGTTACTCCTGGCTCTGCACTCAGGAATTACTCCTTGAGTTGCTCGGGGACCATATGGGATGCCGGGATCGAACCCAGACCGGCATGGGCCGGCCGCGCAAGGTCAACGCCCTACCCGCTGGGCTATCACCCGGTCCCCAATGTGATGATTTCTTTGACAATTATTTCTTTAATGGAGCTTCTTTCCATCATCTTTGGGATACTAGTGATTCATATGCTGTGCTTCTTAAATTAATACTTAAGTTCACTTTTCTGCTGTTCATTATTTTTGAGGCTTTTTTTCTGTCTTTTGTTGTCTGGAGGTTTTCTGCATCTCATCTTAGAGCTCAGTGATTCTTTTCTTGGCTCAACTATTACTCCATAGCTAAGACCTTCCAGTGAGTTTTTCATTTTTTTCAGTTCTGTTTTTTCTGCTTTTTCTAATTTTCTAATTTTTGCTCTCATCTTCTCTTGTGTTATATTGGCTGTCCATTCATTTCTTTAAGTTCCTTAAACATCCTCAACATTTCCTATCTAAAAACCTTATCAGTTAGGTTATACAGCTGGTAATTACTGATTTAGTCTTCAAGGCTACAGTCTTCATTCATTTGGCATTTTCGGATACAGCATTGCTTTCCCATTGCTAGTTTTGCAGTCTTGAGGTGAGTACTATATTGATAGGTGCCAACAGTTAGGAATTCAATGTATGTTCTCTGTGAGATACGATAAGATGATGGCACAACTGCTGAAATGGCAGACCCTCTTAGAGGGGTCCTGACATGGAGGCTGGAAAGATAACCTCTCAGTAAGAAGAAAATCTTATAAATCTATTGATCTCCTTACCAATATGTAATGTCCATCTCAACTCTTATTACTTGTTTTAGAGTGAATGTTCTTTAGTCTAATAAAAGTATATCTGTCACTGTCTTTTATAAATTTACCACCAGTTTGCATAATTGTTTTCTATCCTTTCAGTCTGCCCTCATGCTTATTCCAAGAATTGTAAGCAGCAGAAGGTTGAATTTTGTTTCTTGATCCATATATCTACTATACACCATTGATAGAAATATTAAAATGTCAGTCCATTGACTTTAGGGAGGCTATTCATCTGAAGGAGTTTGTTGACATTTTTCTATAAGAAGTTAGGTCACTTTTGCTGTTTGATATATATATTTTTAAATATTTGAACCTGTTACTGAATTTTCAGAGCTTGTTTGGATGCAACTAATGTCTTTTGTTTGTACAGGTTTTTTTTTAATCCCTCACTCAAATGTGAATTATAGCCATAAAGGAAAAAAGATTCTCATTTAATGGTTCTTTTCATTTAATACTTTGAATATCATTCCAGTTCCTCTTTCCTTTTAGAAATATGATGATAATTTTATGTTATTTCCCTAGAATATGAAACTTCGCTTCTCTCTTGTTGCTTTAGTAGCTATCACTCTCTCTTTCATTCTTGCTGTTTCTGTGATTGGTTTTATTTTGTTTGGAACTCAAGGCCTCCTGAATCAGGAAAAAGGTCTCAGCTCAGGCTGGGGAAGTTTCAACTATTATCTCTTCCATCACCCACTCTTCCCCTTCTCTTTTCTCTCTCTTCTTCAATTTCTATAATTCAAGGTTTTTCATTTAGTTTCTGTCCATTTAATATAATAACTTTTGTTCTTTTTAAAAATTCCTTTCCCTAACAGCTCTTCTTCATTGATTATTCCCAGTACTTTGTCCTTGAAGTCGCTGATCTGATTTTTTTAGCTTTTACCATTCACTGTTGAGTCCTGATACTGTGTTCTTTAGCTCTTTCAATTCTGTTTAAATTAATCTTTTATTATTTTTCTCCTTAACTCTTCTTTGGTATTGTTAAGGCATTCTTCTAAATGATTTAATTAGCTCTGAACACTGAAAGGATTGTTGTTCTTAGGTTATCTTGGGGCTGTTTTGAAAATTCTTGTGTAGTCAAGGAATTCAACAGAATTCAAATTTTTTTTCACTATCCCTAGTGATTAATGAGTACTAGGAATAATGATCTGACTACCAAGTGATTTGGTAGTGATCTTGTGCTTCCATTTTCAATATCAGATTAATACTATGACTTTATTGATTTCAGACAACCACCAATCACTACCTTCTAATAATTTCTTAGCCAGACAAGTGGTGTTAGATCTAGGATCAAACTCTGACCAGAGAGAGATTGGAAAGCATTCAGGGAATAGTAAGAATCTGTGGGCTCAGACTGGGACTAGGGAATATACTAGTAAAGAGTGTTACAGAAGGATCATGGAAGCAAGCTGAAAAGTAGCATGAAGTCTCTGGTGGGACTGAATTCAGATCCCGGGGGTAGGCAAGAAAGCCTGTTTTCAGTTTTCACCTGAAGCTATGCACTAGTGTTTTTGCTCCTTTAAGATTACAAAGCCGTTTACAGATAACCTAATTCCTTGCTTCTATTATAAAGTGGTTGAAACAACTGCACTTTTTTGTCAAATAAAAAATCTCTAATAGGTTGGTTTCTCTCTTTTTTCTCTTTTATTTCCTCTCTCTGACTCTCCCCATCCCCTAACTTTCTCAAGACATCTGTTCTAACAACTATTGTCCTTTCTAGGACAACATTGATTCCTCCATTTATTTCTATTTTAAACATAAAAAAAATTATGGAATGATTTTTGTGTTCCCTACCCACTTTCTATTATATCTTATAATGTGTTGAACAAGTTTATTTGGATTTATTGTTTGAAAGTCATGAGAAGGACATTTATTATTGGCTTTGATTCTATGTTCTCATTCCTGAGCTTCCCTTTTCTCTCAGACAAATATAGTTTGAACTTTAATTTCTTACTCACACCTTTTCTTGGAATTGGCTGTTTTCATCAGCCTAATTTTTCTCGTCAGTTTTTATACTTCTCCATCTCTACTAATGTCCATATTTACTTTATAACTACATTTTTCTTCAGTTCATATTTTTAAAATGTGTCAACTTTACACAGTGTATATGCCATCTGAATAATGGATCTATATTGTGGAAGCTATTTTCTCACTAAAATATGTTCACCTCTTCATAATTTCCCTATTTCTTATTCTGGTAATGGGTAGTTCATAAGAGGCATCATAGGCTGAAAAAGAGATAGGTAAAGAGCTTGAGATTACATTTTTAGAGGCTGTTGTTGTATTCAGAGGAGGTAGGTAGTAATATATTGCCAAGAATTGAACACAGTGCTCTGAGCATCAGGGAATGTGCTCTCCCACTTGAGCCACATTCCTATTCTGAGGATTAAATTTTGATTAAATTAAATTTGTTGCTACTACATAACTCAGGAGAGAATTCTTAACTTCCCCAAGCTTTGTCTTGTGATTTATGAAAGGGAGTTTGGGACAAAAAATTACCAGGAAGTACATTTCTATATTATAAAGAATGTTAAGGGAATTTATTTTTTCTATTTATTTCTTATTTGTACCCCACTATATATGTTATCCTGTCTTCACTTGTTACAATAAAACAAAAATATATAAGTATAAAAGTAAAACATAAAAATATGCTTACAGGAAGGGATAATTTTTACATCCCCAGTACTAGTATTTCAATATTCTTCACTAGATTGTCATAAAAGTCTGTTGAATAGATTCTTTGCTTCTAATTTTCTCAAACTTTCAATTCACCCCATTAATTCAACTTTAATGCTCTAAAATATCACATAAAATAATTACCTTCCCCAAGTAATACAACCAACAAGTAGGGAAAAGTCAGTTAAATTGGCAGTATACTTCTGGTCTGTGCTTATAAGCCTGTACAGACTCAGTATCAATGCTTAGGCTTGGAGTTTAGCATTTCTAATGCTTTGACCCAAAGTGCTCCCTCCACTGATCCCAGTGCTGATTTACTTGGACTTCCTAAAATAATTTTTTCTTTTTTCCTTTGGGGGTTCTTTTAGCTGAGAGTAATAAAAACCTTACTTCAAGTGGCTTAAACAGTTAAGGGATGTATTACCTTATATAATAAGTCCAGAGGCAAGATAGTTACAGAGATATTTAATGCTACAGCTTAATACCTGTCCCACGACCAGATTATCTTCTTAGTCTACTTTATTCATTATGAGCTCTTGTGAAGATGATGGTACAACAGTTCCTGGAAACATGAACAGATATTATAGTATCCAGTGAAATAAAGTACAGTGACTCCACTGAGCCTGATTTGAGGGAAGAATCTTTTTGGTCCGTCAGGTATCTGGCGTCCACTACCAAGCAGTGAAACTTATCAGGACTATGAAACCATCCCTGTTTAATTTATAAATAAATGAAGTAAAAGAAGACAAGTCAGATTCAGCAGCTTCCAAAACTTCTAAAACATAACACAGTGAGAACTATACCCCCAACTTAGTACATGCATAATATAGTTTAAAATACATATGTAAATTACAGTGACCTAATATAATGGTTTGAGGCTCTTTATGTTCCTGGAGCAAGCGGATGCCTTTGGGTTCTACTAGCATGAGACAGGACATATGGAGATATTACTGGTGCGAGCTCTAGCAAATAGATGATTAACGGGAAGATAGTGATAGTGATAGTGATGTAAATTACAAAGCTTCATAGAAAAGGTTTCTGCTTGTAGTACAATATATTCATACAGTTGAGTCTATTATTTTCTCTGTTTACCTTATTCCATCAGTTAAAAATATCCATACATTAAATTGTTCTTACGACTCACTAATAGGCCATTACCTGCAATTGGAAAGATACTAGCTAATTTTAATGAAAATTTTCCCTAGGCACATTGAATTTGGGTTAAGTTGGGTGAGAATTTTCAGACACATTGAAGTTGGGAAAAGTACCATACCATTGGGGGAGTGATAGAAGGCAATTAATGCTTCATATTTTTATGTATCTTAATTATATGTGTATAATTTTTCTGTGCTCATGAAAGCTCTCACTCAACATCACTGTATCACTGTCTTCCCATTTTTCATCGATTTGCTCGAGTGGGCACTAGTAACATCTCCATTAGTCCTGTCACAAGCAAGTGCAACCCAAGGGCATCTACTTGCTACAGGTTCAGGAGGAGCCCGAAACCATTCTTCAGGTTATGGAACTGAGGTCCATAATAGTTACTAGTCTTTGGCATAAAAAGTAAATAAAACATGGTAGCTTGCCAGGCTTTACTGTGTAGATGGTATAGTCTCAGTAGAAGGCTCTCAACCCGAGCATTTACTGATGAAACTTAAAGGGGGAAGATCAGGTTTTCTCTTGGATGGAGCTCTGAGGAACTATGGAGTCTGGATGTTGAGAATGAATAACTGCATGATGTGTGGTTTGTTCTGGCTTCTTGCCAGGCTTACTGGTATCAGTTAAAACATGTCTATAACTCTTTACTATGTATAAATGTGAAAGAAATTGGGAAGAACCTTATGCAAAATTCAGTATTCTATAAAAATATTGAGGGGCCGCAAAGTGGTAGCGAAGGGACATGTGGGTCTGGTGTGGGTGTGTCTCTCTCTTCCGGGGCAACTGGCATGGAGGCCAAGGAAAGGGCAGGGCCCAAAACTCCACTCCGAGTCTGGCCAGCCTGGTCTCTCCCCACTCATGAGAGCAAACCCTTGGAGCAATGTTGGACTCAGCCAGGGGATGGCCGAGTCCCTTACTGGGAGGTCAGCTCCATGGGTTGCTTCCACATGGGGTCGGCCGAGCAGCGCAGCTGTGGGTCTGAAGTGGATAGGTCTGGATCTCTTCCGGGGTTGCAAATTAGCTGAGTCTAGCATGGGTGGGTCTCTCTCTCTCGAGGCAACTGGCATGGAGGCGGAGGAAAGGGCAGGGCCCTTTGGGCACTTAACATTCATTTACTGAAATTGGTAAAGATCAAATTTTATATTTACTGTTAAAAATACCCTGAGCAACCTCAGTGGTTTAGAAATCACAGAAAATAAACCAAGCATTTTATTTTAATTCAAGGTCCAGTTTCTTTTTGATGAGATAATTAGGGTAAAAGGTCATGGGTATTCAATTCATTTACTTTAAAATGTTTCTTTTAAATGATGTCCAAAAATAAATCACAAAGTTTAATCAGTAAAGGTTCACTCACCCTCAAATGTTGTTTGGAATGTCTGAGGATCTGAGAGCAGCTGGTCCCATCTCTGTTCTCTTTTCTCCTGATTCATCTTGTATATGACTACCAGGAGAGGTTACCCTGCTCTCCTAAATTACATGAGCCTGCACATGGAACTTACCTGTTTTCCCCCACATCTACCCTTCCTTCAAGCACCTTGGCAGAGGTTCTAAAGAAGTTGGTATTTTAACCTGCATTAAGGAAAGCATCCATTTTGTGAAAGATTTCAAGAAAAATATGTTTTATTGTGCATTAACTGCCCACAATAGTTTAAAGAACATGATGAGGTAAGAATTGGACTTTCAATCATTAATTTATTATAGACATCTATTTATAATTATTTACACCTGAGACATGGAGTGATATATTGTTTTAATGTACATTTCATAAAAATTAAAATAAATAATAAAAACAAACTTAAACATAGTTTTGCATAAACAAAAAAATCTATTCAAGTGACTACAAGTACCATTATGGTCAATAAAGTTATTGTACTTCCACCCTCTTTTTATAATAATCTTCAAAATGGTTTCTGTATTCAAGGTTGAAGTCTGGGAACACAAAGAATACAAATCTCTCTTTCTCTACCAAATACAGACATAAATTAACTTCCAGGCAAAATAAAATAAAAACATATGGAGAACACGTAACTCTTAGAAAAATTCAGAATCTGAGGTTGACTTTTATCCCAATGTTACTTCAGTATACAATGTACTAAAGTTTGATGACATAGTATATTACTATTGAGTATATGACTTGTATTGGCTCTTCCACTCATGAAAAACAAGAACATAAGAACATAACATTGATTTTAACAAACTTTATTTGCTTCCAAAGTATAGCCTTATAAAAAATGTGAGTTTTTGGCCAGTCATCAGTATGTTTTACTTTTGATACTTATTCAATGTTGTGCAATGATCACTACTCTTTAGTTATGAATCTCTTAATTAAATTAGGGTGTTTGGTCAAATTATCAGTCCATTAATCTGGTTTTCCAAATTGTCGTTAATCTGTCCTACCTATACTTAAATGAAGAAACTGCAGGTTGAATGAGGAAATCTTCAGAATTTGGTAAAATAAAATGAGATTATAGTTTATCCTTGTAAACTGAGTTCCTTTTTCACTTATCAGCATTGCTTTTAAGTGTGATTTCCAGGTGATGACTTCTAATAATTAGAGGATAGTCTTGGTAGAAATGGTGGATGGAAATTTGGAAACCTTGAAAAATTGTATGCTTGGAAGTAACACTTTGTTGTACTAATTGATTGATCTATATAACTTCACATGTGAGGGAACTCTTGCCCCAAATCTTTAAGAAACTTTGACCAAGGGCCCCATCAATAGAGGGGGCCCTATGAAATCCATTTAATAACTGAACTTCTGTTTCACATTTCAGTTTTACCACATATGCCTCTCTGAGAAAGAAAAGGTAAAAGTTAAGAAACTTTCTAGTTCCCTCCCACACCCACATCCAGCCTGTCTGTGGTAGATATTCTTCTACTGTTTCTTCCCCTTTTATTCCTCTTCTTCTCCTCTACCTCTACCTTCTATTCCTCCTCTCTCTCTCTCCCTCTTTCTCTCTCTCTCTCTCTCTTCTCTCTGTCTCCATCTCTCTCCATCTCTGACTCTTTCCTTTTAGGAAATGTAATTGCAACAGTGCTGTAATGTTATCACGTACATCATTTTACCTCCTTTCCTACTCAATTCTTGTCCAGTGTGATAATTCCAATTGTCATAGTGATCGCTTCTCAGCTCTAACTGTACTCCCCCACCATTATAGCAAGCTTCCTACCTCAAATCTGTTCTCTTGGTCCTTATTTCTACTCTTTGGGTATTACATTCATACTGTCTTTCTTTTTCTAATATCCTGCAAATGAGTGTGATCATTCTCTGTGTGTCCCTCTCCCTCTGAACCACTTCACTCAGCATGACACTCTCCATTTATGTAAAAGCAAATTTAACGGCTTAATTTTTCCTAATGACTGCATGTATACCATTTTGTAGCATAGTAGTTTTTTGTATCACAGTAGTTTTTTAATCCAATTATCTGTTCTCAAGCATTTGGTTTGTTTCCAGATACTGTATTGCAAATAGTGCTGAAATAAACATAGGGGTATGTTGGCTTTTCTGCATTGTTTTGGGATCCCTATGATATATTCCAAGGAGAAATATTACAGTGTCAATTAGAAGCTTAGTTAATAGTTTTTGAAGAATGTACCATTTGTTTTCCAAAAAGGCAGGACCCAGTCAAATTCCTACCAGCAATGAGTGAGAATCCTTTCTCCCTTCATCTTCACCACCACTGGTTGTTCTTATTCTTTTTGATGCATTTCAGTCTGTAGCATGAGGTGATATGTCATTATTGTTGTTTTTATTGCAACTCCCTGATGATTTATGATATATAGACTTTTCTTTTTATGCCTTTTGGCAATTTGTATTTCTTTTTTTTTAACATTATAACTTTTTATTTATTCATATTTTTTAAATTTTTTATTATACCACCGTGAGACACACAGTTACAAAGGTGTTCACAATTGGTTCTTGGTAATACAGTATTCCAGCACCCCTCCCTCCACCAGTGCCCCATTTCCACCACCAATGTACCCCACCCCCTCCCACCCCACCCCAAGGCTGTCTCAACAGCAGGTAGCCCTGTTTCCTCTCTTTCTCTCTCTGTCTCTTTCTCTGTCTCTGCATCTCTCTCCCTCCTGTTTTACACATTGTGGCTAGCCCTGCAGATATTTAGAGTTTATCACTTAAGTCTCTTTGTGTATATTCAATGGTGAGTTTTAATCTGCCATTACTATTTCACACATTTAGTAAAACACTGGTATCTATTTATATCCTATTAATGAATGAAGTCATTCTATATCTGTACTTTTCCTTCTGACTAATTTCACTCAGCATGATAGTCTCCATGTCCATCCATTTGCAGGTAAATTTCATAATCTCATCTTTTCTGACAGCCACATAGTATTCCATAGTGTAGATGAACCACAATTTCTTTAGCCAGTCCTCTGTTCTCGGGCATTTAGGTTGTTTCCAGATTCTAGCTATAGTGAATAGCTCAGAGATGAATAAAGAAGTATAGATAGTGTTTCTGCTATGTGTTTTTCGGTCTCTCGGGTATATTCCCAGGAGCGCTATTGCTGGATCAAATGGGAGCTCAATGTCTAGTTTTCTGAGGAATGCCCATATTGTTTTCCAAAAAGGGCTGGACCAGCCGGCACTCCCACCAACAGTGGATGAGAGTTCCTTTTTCCCCACATCCATGCCAGCACCGGTTGTTCTTGCAGTTTTGGATGTGTGCCAGTCTCTGTGGTGTGAGATGGTACCTCATTGTTGTTTTGATTTGCATCTACCTGATGATTAAAGATGAAGAGCACTTTTTCATATGCCTTTTGGCCGTTCAAATTTCTTCTTTTTGAAGCTTCTGTTCATTTCTTCTCCACATTTTTTGATGGGGTTGGCTGTTTTTTTCTTGTGAAGGGTTACCAGTGCCTGATATATCCTGGATACTAACCCCTTGTCAGATGGGTATTAGGTGAATATCCTTTCCCACTCTGTGGATTGTCTTTGTATCTTGGTCACCGTTTCTTTTGAGGTGCAGAAGCTTTTCAATTTTATATAATCCCTTTGTTTATCTTTGCTTCCATTTGCTTGGTCAGTGGTGTGTCGTCTTTAAAGATACTTTTAGTTTCGATGTCGTAGAGCGTTTCTCCTATGATTTCTTCGATGTACCTTATAGATTCATGTCTGATGTTGAGATCTAGAATCCATTTTGATCTGACTTTTGTGCATGGCGTTAGAAGGAGGCCTAAGTTCATTTTTTTACTCGTAGCTGCCCTGTTTCCCCAGCACCATTTGTTGAAGAGGCTTTCTTTGCTCCAATTAATATTTTGTATTTCTTCTTTGAGTAAGTTTCTTTTCATCTCTTCTCCCCATTTTTTTGATTAGGTTGGGTTATTGGCAGGTAACGTACACTGGTGAAGGGATGGTTTTGGATCATTGTATGACTGAAACCCAATTATGAACAACTTTGTAACTGTGTATCTCACAGCTATTCAACAAAAAAAGAAAACAAATTTGCTGAAATTGTGTAACTCTTTCCTGAAAAGAGTAAAAATATCAATGGAGAGAAAAAAAAATCACTGTATCAGGAATCAGACAATTTGCTCCCACTGTTTCATTACCCTTGTCTGTAGAGGGTCTGTATCTAAAATTTCTTTAGATACATAGTACTGTACAATATTTGTAAGCTATGTTCGCAATGAAATACTAAATTAGTTGAGAATATAATTGCTTTTCAAAATTCTATTAAACAAATAAGAAAATTTTATATAAAGTATTAGACATACTTATCGCTTTGAAGTGCCATCAATATATATGTATATATGTGTGTGTATATATATATATATATATATATATGTTTTTCATTACTCCACTTTAAAACAACAAATCATTGTAGGATATCATCAAGTCTAAACATTTTGCTGTAACATAAGTTGAGTGTCACATAAGGTACTTAACCTTGTCAACTCACATATTACTAGCTCAGTAACACCTATTGAAAGCTTAATCACTTCTAGAACTGTCAAAAGATATTATAAACCTTTCACATGATAATGATTGCACTTAGTGTCAATTGAAAAAAGAGTGGAAGGGTTTTCAGATACCTGCTTTTGCAATTTTACAACTTCCCAAGAGCGTCTAGAAGAACCATATAAACTTTAGATATTCAAATTAGATATTCAAGAGAGAATATATATTTGCAACAAAGTTAGAATTACTGTCAACCTAGGTCTATTCTCAGAGTTAAAGACAGTTGAAGATTGATATAACCATAGCTGAATGTAATTTTCATGTTCCTAATGTTTTCCACAAAGTCTAGTGGTGGTCAATCATGTTTTGATTTATTCAGTGTTATTCTACTTTTAGTTTTGCAAGTCATTTGTCTCAAGAAACCATCAAATAGGGTTGGTTGAGCACCTTAGTTTTAATGTAGACCACTTGAAAATAGGGTTGCTTCCAAATGACACAGGTTAATGTGGACATAAAAAGTATGAAATAAGTTATTGTGAGCCTTCTAAGGGGGCAGGTTTGAGGGAGTGGTTAGAAAATGGAGATAAAGATGGAAGAAAAGTGACAGTGGTGTTGGAATATTGAATATCTGTAACATCGTCATGAACAACTTTGAAAACTATGGTGTTTCAATAAAGTGCATGTGGAGGGGATAAGTGGGCAGAACAGCAAGGTTTCAGTGTTAGGTATGGGGAAATTTCCTTAACATCTATCTGCATTAAACTCTCTAGCAGTTCTAACCAGTACAAAAGTCAAATATCCTTTGATCACTCAAATTATAGTCTGCATGATAGTCAGAAGCTAAATATGAATTGCTATGTCTGTAAGTGTGAAGTATATACAATTTCAAAAACCTAGTGTGAAGAAAAAAATAAATTACCTTATAAATTTATACTTGAAGTGGTAATATTTTAGATATGTTGAAAGTAAAATACATTATTGCTTTCATTGCTTTCACTTTTACAAAATACATTATTGCTTATACTTTTCTTTCATTATTGAAGAAGCATATGTTTCAAGTATGCATCACTAAAATCAACGTATGTATTTACTAATTTAAATTAACCACTAAAAATCCAATTTATCATTTATTTTCACTTTTTAAATTAAAATTTAAAGTTTGGAGAAAGGGATGGCAGTGGTATCCAAGCTTGGTATCCAAGCAATACTCAGGATACCAAGGGGCCACTGTCAGCAATATTTGGTCAACGGGGCTGGACAGTTCAGTGGTCCAATAATGCTGGGTCTTCTATGCTTGGAGACTATTAAAGATGTATCCACCCAGCTTCAGGAGCCATTTAGTACCACCTATAACTTCTGTTTGTGTGTACACAGGCATGTTCCCCCAACTCCTGATCTATCTTCCCAGTCCTCTTTTTTACTATTTTAATATCATTTCAAATATTTTAAATAGCACATGTGGGCTACATTTTATTTTTTATTGAAGAGTACTGCTGCAGAGTTTTAAACAAGCAAAACATGCATTTATGTCATGTCCATGTGGGGGCATATTTTAAAAATGCTTTAATGTGAAAGCATCTTTACCAACAGATGACAAATGATTGGAGAACACTGGGCCCAAAAACGATGGAAAAAAATAAACATCCTACTTAAGACCAAATTCATTCACTCAGTCATTTCTATTTTCCTCTGTTCATGGAGCAGAATTACTAGAACTTGAGACCCAAATAGGAAAAAATGTTTGTCCTTCAGAAGTCTCTAGACAAAAGAGGGAACAAGATATTTCAACTATCAAAAATTTTTTTCAGAGTTTAAATTTAAAATAATTTTGTAATTCCTGTGATGAAATCCAATATACATGGTATGTACTGATTTTATTATTTCCATCTAAGTCATTTTCTGTTTATTCAATCCATACTCTGCATTTCATCACTCTACTGCATGCCAAGTTCCTTAACATTTGGTCTACTTATGAATAAGTTTTCTGTAACCAGTTGCACTTGTTTCAACGCTCCATTTTTAGTTTCATGGTCAGGTATCTCTGATTGACTTCCACAGGAAGCAGTTTGGCCCAGTAAAGTCTCATAGACTAGGTTTCAATATTCCCAATGCTTCTTACCAGTCCCTTCACCTGTTGAGTTTTTTTTTAACATCTCTGTGCCTTATTTTTCATCAACAACACTCAGAATCAGGACCCTGATTTACTCTCTGCACACACACACACACACACACACACACACACACACACACACACACACATACATACACATTTTTCCTTGCAAATTGTTGATTATTTGATTATTGTAAATTATTTGAAGTTACTGAATAATTTTAAAATATTTTAACTGTAATGTACTCCCTCAGTATGACATTCTAACTATAATGTACTCTCAAAGATACTTTAAGTCACTGGCTGGATTTTCCATGCTAGCAATGGGTTTCCTCTAAACATTCTTGAGAATATTTATTGAAAAGATTACCTTGTTTACCTTCAGGATTAAGTCATGGTCAGTGTAGAGAGATGATTTGAAAAGACTGCAAGCAGTTTTTAAGAGATCCTTAGAGACTGCTCTTGTTAAATGAATATACTCACAGAAAAACAAAAAAAGCATTCTAGTTCAAACATGTTAAATGTCATATTTCACACCTAGATTAGAGAATCCAGGTATTTCAAATAATATATCTCTTGGAGAGAGTGAAGAAATCCCAAACGTGCTTGGAAAAATACTATTAAACGGATATCAAACAATCGGATTGCGAAATTTCCCTCTTGGCACTCAATGACAAGCTTGACTCCAGCTGTAAATTAGTTGCCAGGCTTCTTTGTCAGAGAACTCATCCTGTTAGGAGAACTGGATCCTGACTTCGAATCCGCAAGGAGAGAAAAACATTTGCCCGCATCAAGTCAAAACAAGAAGAGAACAAGACTTAAATTAATCATGACTCAAAGATGCTGGTAAAACAATGTAATGGTCCTTTCTGCTAGGGTTTTTGAGGAAAGGGCAATAATCTTGGAGCACTGTGTGTGAGCCACACACAATTCTGTCTATTATAAACATTATTATTCAGTATTTGCCAGGGGGTCAGAAGGCATCATTGATTCTGTGTAAAGAGATAAATGCATCAAAGTCTACAAGGTTTTGGCTGAAGAAATTGCACATTATGTACAGATGTGTAGATAAAGATAAATGAAAAGTCCTTCCTCTCCCTGGACTTCTCCTAGGAACTGAGAAGGACTTCTCCTAGGAACTGAGTTCTCCTAGGAACTGAGGTCGATATATAAAGAGAATTTCAGGTTATTCAATAAATTCTTATTACCCCCATAAAAACAAAGGGCTAGTAAGAGCTTCTTATCTGGAGAGAGATTAATAAGACACCAGCTCCCAGAAAACCTTAGTTCCTTCCTCTCCTACTTTGGATAATGAAAGCATCAAAGGGTTAATTTTTGCATGGCTTAAGGTCAGCTTTAAAGCTGTCAAAAAGGCCTGCTAAGACTACTGCTAAACTGCTTTCATTGGATGGCAGCAGTTGACCTCAGCTGTCAACCTCTGTTGGCCAAGAAAGACAGCTTCAGTTAAAAGATGACAGCCTCCATTACCAATTTATGTAATTGAATATTTACAGCAGAAAGAATGATATTCTGGTTAGCTGACTTCAAACTGACTTTGTTCCTAGCAAGACACCACACCTATCACCTTTCTAGCTCCACAGGTAACAAGCAATCCGTTCTGACACAAGAAAAATGTTTTCCTCTTTAGTGAATGGTTAAATATGATTGAGAGCAAACCTATGAATTAATAAGTAAGGATCAGTCTCATAGGGTTGAGATTACTAAAAAATGTTAATAGAATTTGAGAATTTAATCTGTTGCACCTTTGTTCAATTTTAGCCTTGTATTAGAAGCCACATTAGTTAGCAAGATTGATTTCTTTTATTTTCACAGTCATCTTTGACTAAGAGGACCAAGATTATGCAAAGCTTTAGAAAAGCATTTGCCTTTAATAGGTCAGTTTGTGGTCATGATGAAAGAATAGCTATTTCTCTGTTCTGAACTCTGTAAACGGAGAGAAATCTAGTGAAGACTCACCATCATCAGTTCACTCCTAACTTTAAAGTGCTCCGTTATAGACCCAGAGAGAACTCAAGAGAGCCTACCTTGTAGGCATGAAGCTGGGAGATTGATTCCTGGCACTGCCTCACATGACTGAATATCATGGCCAACTGGGATAACTGTTCCCGTAACAAAGTGCACAATTCCCAGCAATCAGGCCAGCCTCACAAAAGAAAGAATGTGTGAGCGCCACAACCAAGTTTGAGACTTGCACTCAATGAAACAGTAACATAAAGGGAAGAAGGAAATTAAATTAACTGAATTGTAAAAGTTTCCTTCATTTCATTTTATAGTACTATCTGTATGTTCATAGCTATCTCTATGATCTATGCCTCAGGAGGCAGAGATATTCCACCTAGCACAATAGAAAACAAAGATGTAGATATTGTTCCAGCCCACTCACACTCATGAAAAAAGCCCACAGCACTTAATTGCCACAAATCTAACTTGTAAACATTGCTAAATCCATTAGTCAATCTAGGAACATATAAACATCGGTAGAAAACTGGGATTTCTAAAATTTATTAAATATATATAACTATTTTAAGTGTTTTCCCAAAAAATACAAAGCTTAAAATTTTAATCTAGGGAAGGGAGAAGAAAAGGTTCTTATGTTTCTCTACATCTTCAATGGTCCAGAAGCTATTCTAGAAATATGATGAATTAAAGGCATGAAAGATAGTACAGCAGGTATCGTGCTTGCTTTATGTGGGGCTGACCTGGATTCAATCCTAGCATATCCATATGGTCCCCCAAGTGTCTCCAGGAGTAGCTCCTAAATGCAGAGCCAGTAGTAACCCCTATGCATCTCCAGGTGTGGCCCCAAAAATATGAAAAAAAATCACAAGGAAACATGGTTCGTTAAGGAAAGCACAGCTGCCTTTTCAAGTAGATTTGTTTAAGAATAGGCTGTTATAGTAATATAAGTTAGTTGTCAGTTTTCTAAAAACAAAACCAATTTTTAAGGACAGTGTACAATCAGTGTAGTCATATCTAAAAATTAATAACAGCCCTTATATGTACCAGGAAAATGAATAGGAAAATTTAAAAATGGTATTCTCCCTCTGGAGATTTCTAGAACAAGATAACATTTCACTATTTTGTGTGACTGCTTTCCAAATAAAATAATAGGCAAACATACTCTCACAAAATCATTTTGGTGACCTCATTTATGGGTCATTTCCAGTATTTCCACCTATTTGTCTTTTCATCTCACAGTCAACACCCTTGAGAAAGCACAACAGAGGGATGAGGCAAATAAATTTCAAGTTTCCTGATAGAACAATTACAATAGAATAGTTAATAAATATTCACCCATTTCTATATCCTAACAGTTACTTTGTATTCTACTTGAGTTTTGTAAAAGAGACAAAATGTTACAACCCTGTAGTAGGGAATAAATTGACATTTATGAAAACACATCTCCCAAGTCCTATTTTTGAGCCTTTCACATGAATGATCATATTTAGTCTCATAACAACCTGATGCAATGTGCATTTTCTTATTACTACTTACATGGATGGAAACACAGAGTTTTACCTTGCTTCATATGAACAAACAAAGCTGGGATGTATTGGAACTAAGATTAGTGTCCTGTCTCCTATGTCAACTATAACAAATCATAACAAAATTGGTGGCTTAAAGTGGCACACATTTATTCATTTACTATTCTGGGGTAAAAATGTCAGTTTCAATAAGTTTCTATCAGTGCGTGAGCAGGACTGGTTCCTGCAGGAGACCTTTTGGGGAAAAATCTGTCTCTTGATCTTGTGCACACAATGCTGCTCTCATTCCTGGGCTCATGACTGCATAGCATCACCTTTCTCTCAGGCTCTGCATCATGTCACCTTCTTCACTGCTTTATCAAAACCCTTTGTTTCCCTCTTATAGTCACTTGTGATTGCTTCTAGTTCCTTCCTAGGTATTCCAGAATAATCTCCCAGTCTCAAGTTCCTTACTTTAATTCAATTAGAAAAATTGTCATTGATGTATACGGTAAGGGTTAGAATCTGACTATCTTGGGGCAGAGGAGTATTACATAGCTTATAACTGAGAGTCTGCAAATTATTTCTCACATTTAAAAGCAGGATATGGTCTTTTTTCTAAATGAGCAGTTCTTAACAACTTAACAATTATTCAGCAAGTAGGCAGGTACATCATATAAAACAAAGAATTTAAATTAAGCTATTTTCATGGACTATAGTAAAAAACGCAGTAAAAAACTGAACTTGCAGTCAGTATATGATATAGAAATTTTGCATGACTTGGATGAATTCTAACTGCCCAGGATACACAGTTTGATTAAAGTAATATGCCATATAACCAGAATAAAGGATTAAAATCACATTATTTAATCATTTTATCTAACTTTTGTGCATGGCTTTAAAAGGAGGTCTAATTTCATTTTTTACACATAGTTTTCCCAGCACCATTTGTTGAAGAGGCTTTCTTTACTCCACTTAATATTTTTTTTGCTCCTTTATCAAAGATTAAGTGATTGCATATTTGAAAGTGTGTTTCAGAATATTCAGTTCTATTCCATAGGTCTACATGTCTTTTTCTATACCAAGACCATGCCGTTTTAATTACTACTGCTTTGTAGTAGAGTTGAGGTTTGGGTAATTGATACCTCCCATCTTCTTTTTCCCAAGGATTGTTTTAGCTATTTGTGGGGGCTTATTATTCCACATAAATTTCAGGAGTGTTTGGTTAATTTATTTGAAGAATATCATGAATATCCTTATAGGAACGATATTGAATCTGTGTAAAGCTCTAGGGAGTAGTACCATTTGATAATGTTAATTCTCCAAATTCATGAACAGGGAATGTGTTTCCATTTCCTTAGGTCTTTTTATATCTTGAAGCAAAGTTTTGTAGTTTTCTTTTATACAGATCCTTTACGTTCGTAGTCAAACTGATTCCTAGGTATTTGATTTTCTGTGGCACAATTTTGAATGGGATTGTTTCTTTAATATCCTTTTCTTCTCTTTCATTATTTGCGTATAGAAAAGCCATCGACTTTTGGGTGTTGATTTTGTACCTGCTACTCTACTATAGTCATATTTTTTTTTCGAGAAATTTTTGGTGGAGAGATTGGGGTTCTCTAGGTATAATATCTGTCATCTGCAAATAGTGACAACTTGACTTCTTGCTATCCTATTCGGATGACCTTAATATCCTTTTCTTCCCTAATTGCTTTGGCAAATGGATTAAAGGGCCCTGGCCAGCAGACCCCGGCACAAAGGAGGGAGACCTAGATCTTGCCAGAATTCATCCCTGTAAAAGGAGAGGGAAGGACTTAGAAGAAACTGCCTTGCTGCTGCAGAAAGGAAACGGAAGACACCAACACAGCAGGGGTTCTGGAGAGGTTCCCATTTTATTGAGCACAGGGAATTCCTGGGTGGAGGGATACAAGCACAAGTCCTGCAGCACCTGCAAACTCCCTGGCCATAGAGTAACAGCACCTGCAAATTCCCGGGCTATTGCAATAGAATAGCAATTACATATCCTTGTGGTCAGAAGATTAGGTACATTCTGTACTGATATTTTTTACGTGGTGGTATTTGGCTTTATTGCCCTAAGAAAGGGCCTACTGCTGGGTCCCACTTTAAGGGCCCTATGGTGGGAAAGAACCAGGTCCTAAGACTAGCTACTTAATGCCCAACAAAAGATCTCAACATCAGACATGAATCTATAAGGTACATCGAAGAAAACATAGGAAAAATGCTCTATGACATCAACTAAAGCCATCTTCAATGATGAAACACCATTGACAAAGAAAAGGAAGCAGAGATAAGCAAATAGGATTATATAAAACAAAACCTTCTGCACCTCAAAAGAAACAGTGATCAAGATAGACAGCCCACAGAATGGGAAAGAATATTTACCCAACACCCATCAGATAAGAGGTTAATTAATATCCAGGATATATCAGAAACTGGTAGAACTTTACAAAAAAGAAAATAGTCAACCCCATCAGAAAATGGGGAGAAGAAATGAACAGAAACTTCCAAAAAAGAATTTCGAATGGACAAAAGGCATATGAAAAAGTGTTCTTCATCATTAATCTTTTGAGAGATGCAAATCAAAACAACAATAAGATATCATTTCACACCATAGAGACTGGCACACGTCCAAAAGAGCAAGAACAACAGGTGTTGGCATGGATGTGGGGTGAAAGGGACTCTCATCTGCTGTTGGTGGGAATGCCAATAGGTCTATCCCTTATAGAAAACAATATGGACGTTCCACCAAAAACTAGATATTGAGCTCTCATTTGACTCACTAATACCACTCCTGGGAATATACCCTGGAGACCCAAAAAATACGCAGCAGAAACAGTATCTGCACCTCTGTATGCATTACAGCTCTATTCATGATAGCCAGAATCTGGAAACAACCAGAGTGCCTGAGATCAGAAGATTGACTAAAGAAACTATGTTAAACCTACACAATGGAATATTATGCAGCTGTTAGAAAAGATGAAGTCATAAAATTTACCTGCAAATGGATGGACATGGAGACTATCATGCTGAGTGAAATTAGTCAGAAGGAAAAGGACAAAGAGAGAATGACTGCATTTATTAATGGGATATAAATGTATACAAGTGTTCTACTATAGTGAGAAATATTAAGGCCAGACTAGGACTAAGCATTGAATGTAAACAAAGAGATTTACATGATAATCTCCAAAGGTTTGTAGAGCAAGCCACAATATGTAAGAAGAGAGAGAGAGAGAGAGAGAGAGAGGAAAAGAAAAAGTGCCTACTATAGAGGCATGCTGGGGGAAGGGTGGAGGGAATTTGGGGTCATTGGTGGTGGGAATAGTGCACTGGTGGAGGGGTTGGTGCTGGAATAATGTATGGCTGAAACCCAACCATGAACATTTTGTAATTCTGTATTGCTGGTGGTATAATAAAAAAAATTAAAAATCACTCTTTTTTGCTTTTTTGAGTCACACCGGGCGATGCTCAGGGGTTTCTCCTGGCTCTGCACTCAGGAATTACTCCTGGTGGTGCTCGGGGGGACCATATGTGATACTGGGAATCGAACCCGGGCCGGCAAAGGCCGGCCACGCAAGGCAAATGCCCTACATGCTGGACTATCTCCATATATTAGAACATATGTTTGAAAGGCAACTGCATATTATTACTCACGAGATTAACAAAAACAATAAATTATCATAGATTTAAAATGAAACACTGTTAAGCTTCCAGGAGAAAATCTTCATGCCTTTGTATTCTTATACAAGTTCACAATCTGTAAGAAAATAAATATACTTCATTAAAATTAAAATGCTTTTACCTCATCAAATTTAAACCATGTATAATTAATTTTAAACCTAACCTAGTGATCAGAAAAAATATTTGTAAATCATTTATTTAGTAAAATATTTATGCTCAAAATACATGTGGAATACTTGCAACTCAACAATAAGACAGACTTATCAGTTAAAAATGGACAGTTTGGGCCAGAGTGATCGACCAGTGGGTAAGACATTTGTCTTGCATGCGGCCAGACCCGGGTTCGAACATGGCATTCCATATGGTCTCCCGAGCATGGCCAGTAGTAATTCCTGAGTATAGAACCAGGAGTAACCCCTGAGCATCGCTGCATGTGACCCAAAAAAAAAAAAATGGACAGTTTTAAGTCATATCACCAAAAAATGACATAAAAATGCTTGGCTAAGTGAATAAAAATGTTAATTATTTATCATTGGGAATATCCAAATTTAAAATAAAATAACATACAGTTTTGTAGTTAGTCAAAACTATATTGTCAAATAGGTAGAAATGCTCATGATGGTAAGATATGAAGAAAGAAAATCCCTCACATATTGTTGGAGGGTCTTTACAATGGCAATACTACTTTAGGAAATATTGGAGGTTCGTAATAATGTTTAAAACACTTAAAATGCATAACAACTTTAATTCTTTACACAAGATAAATTAAAGCATACGTCCATACAAATGTATGCAGATGAATGTTCTTGCAACATTATTCAAATGCTAAACTTAAATATCAAAAATTGGTAAGTGACTTTTAATGTGACATGAAAATACAATAAAATATCGTTCATTGATCATATGCTGACATAATCTCTTCATGCTCTGGCACTAGTTAGATCCCAAACCCTGGAAAACAATAAAGTCAGATGCACACGAGGAATAATTACTATACACTTCAGTTATAGGAAATCCATAAAGCTGTTTAAAAATTGCATTGCATTAAAAAGTAATGAACTAGCTAGGAAGATATATTTCCTTTATAAAGATATTCTCAGCATTTAAATCACTTACCCTATTTTTAAATTCCCTTTCATCTGCTCCCAATTGATATATTGAAAGTTAATTTAACTAGGCTTCCCTAGTTATGAATCTAACTTAAATACTTAAATGTGAATGTTAAAAAAGGGAAAAAATGTGAGTCAGCTCTCATAAGACCAGAACTTGTTAGTTCATCTCTAAATTTGAGTTGTTAAGGCAACTTTTTTCCTTGCTTAGAAAAGTGCTTCAGAAAAAAGCTATGTGCTTGGCGTAGCATAATTGACCACAATAATTATAGTGCAAGGGAATTTATGTTGTATTTATAAGACTGCTAGATTTGGTAGTGGGGGGGTGAGGGAGAGTCAATGCTTTAAATCTAAGTCTTTAATCCATGAAAAAAAACATGTGTTTGGTTTGGTTCTTTTGTTGGTGTTGGGGTTTTTTAAGTTTTTTTTTTCTAAACTGGCAATTATGGGTTCTAGAAGTATTTGTGCTTGTTTAGATGTTCCATAACCAAGAATTTGAAGATGTCCCTTTTCTTAACAAATCAGTACTGAGGTAAAGTGTTCAATTGCCAAAACTAGGAGCTGTGTCTATATCTATGATTTACCACATCTCTAGTAATGGGGCAAAGGCAAGCTCTCACCTTTTTAGAGAGATTGTGCTGAAACTATTTAGGAATAAGATATAGTAGTTTCTTGGAGGAAGCAAAAATAGTTGAGTTTAAGATTTGGACTCCATGACTAAATCATTACAAAAATGCCAAGAACAGTTAACAAGTATGGGTCACTAGTGTGATTTCAATATCAATGTAGCTCACCAATTTAATATTACCTATAAAACAACACAAAGCCTAGACATGTTCACACACAGAGTGATCATACTTCAAAAAATAAGACTTTTCCTCCCCTTTTCCTCCAGGAATGAAAAAAGTCAAAGGGAGTATTTGATAACACTTCTAAATCACCTCATAGCTTATGCCTAGTATCTATGGTTAGGTAGGGAAAAGAGAGTTTCTCTCTCAATATGGTAAGAGTACTAAGAGAATCACAGAGCTCATTTTTGGTTCTTTTCTTACAATCTGAATCCAAACATGAGCCATTAAAAAAAGCTTCATTTATATTTTGCAAGGAAAAACTTCAACCTTGAGGATAACTTGTCAGAGCATAAATTCATCTCATCTTATCTACTATGAACTGATGTCAAATTCTAACTAACCTAGAGATCCATACCTCCAGTGATCAGGAATGAGTAACAGTCTAGGGAGAGAATGGATTACAGGCTGAAGAAAGAGCCAAGCTTTGCTTCACAAGGTAAGCAAAGACTTTTTGCTTCAGACTTCATGGCAGTCTTTACTTCCCAACATACTGGAATTCTTATCATTGCAAATGTTTTCATCCTTATTTGACTTTACTAGGATCTCTGTTCTCTTATGCCTCCAGTCCCCAGCTCTCTATATCTTATACTATTTTTCACCCTTCTCTTCTATGGCTCTTGTCAGTAACTCCTCTCTCTAACCCTCTACACTATGAGTGCCAATGAATCAAGCCTAGCAATGTCATGCTGGGACAGGAACCATCACCACTGCAATAAAATACTGAATTGTTAAGTTGTACCTTGACCACCAGTAGAAACAGTTGCAGTTAGGCAATAAGAGACTTCTATTTTAATTCATGAAACCACTTTTCTTGATTTAACCAACATTTGAGAAGGATTTTATACTAGGCGTTCTATGAAAATTATTACCTAACTCCCCAAATGTGCACAACTTCTAATTTGCATCCCAAGATTTTTGTGACTTTAAACTGGACTTGAGTAAGAATTAATAGAGGAAACAGTTGATATAGAATGTTTTTTTCTTCAAAGCAGTGTTACTCAACATTTTACTGACCATGGCCTCCCTTCTTTTATTTTTATTTTTGTTATTTTTTAATATTTTATTATACCATTGAGATATACAATTACAAAGATGTTCATGTTTGGGTTTTGGTCATACAGTGACCAGCACCCATCACTCCACCAGTGACCATTTCACCTATGTCCTGATTCCTCCCCTCCCCTAGCCTGCCTCTATGGCAGATTCTGTATCTCTTCTCTCTCTCTTTCTCTCTCTCTCCCTTCTCTTGCACATTGTGGATTGCAATGCATACATTTAGAGGTTATCATGTGTATCTCTCGGCTTATATTCAATGCTCAGCTCTAGGCTGATATTATAATTTTCAACGACTAGTAGCACACTGTTCTCTTCTCTGTCTTACCTAACCTCTGACTCCTACACATTTGTGGTAGATTCCACCTGTTGACAAGATCTCCTGTTTCATGTTTTGCCTGACCTTGGATATTAGTATCATAATATATATATGTGTATATATGTGTATATACATGCACATATATATTTATGTCATGCAAATAAATGCAGTCATTCTATACCTTTCTTTATTCTTCTGGCTAATTTCACTCAACATGATCCTTTCCATGCCCATCCACTTATAGGCAAATTTCATAACTTCATTTTTCCTGGTAGCTGCATAGTATTCCATTGTGTAGATGTACCAAAGTTTCTTTATCCGGTCATCAGTTCTTGGGAACTCTTGTTGTTTCCAGATTCTGGCTATTGTGAATAGTGCTGCTGTGAAAATGAAAGTGCAGATGGTGTTGCTGCTGTGTATTTTTGTATTCCCAGGGTATATTCCCAGGAGTGGTTTGGAGGAGGAGGAGGAGGAAAAGGAGAAGGAGAAGGAGAAAGAGGACTAGGAGGAGGAGGAGGAGAAAGAGGAGGAGAAGGAGAAGGAGAAGGAGGAAGAGGAGGAGGAGAAGAAGAAGGAGGAGAAGAAGGAGACGGAGGAGGAGGAGAAGGAGAAGAAGAAGAAGAAGAAGAAGAAGAAGAAGAAGAAGAAGAAGAAGAAAGAAGAAGAAGAAGAAGAGGAGGAGGAGGAGGAGGAGGAGGAGGGAGGAGGAAAAATGCCTGCTATAGAGGCAAGAAGCTTGGGGGGTGGTGGGGAGACTTGGGGGACACTGGTGGCCAGAATAGGGCATAGGGCACTGGTGGAGGGGTGGGTTCTGCAATAATGTATGACTGAAACCAAATCATGAGTATCTTTTTAATTGTATATCTCATAGTGGTATAATAAAGTTAAAAAATACTTCCCCATTACAAGTACAGCTGGGAGAATTTAAGATGACACAGTTTATTTTTTTGTGGAGGGCGGCATATTTCAGTACTTATGATACAGCAGGCACAACAGGTCACTTTAAATCTCTGCCCATGGAGCAGGTAACCAATCATAACGCAGAATGAGATGACTGAGTGTGGGACTTGGCAGCAATTAAAGGAATCCTTCAGCTCTATCTCTTAAGCATTCTCTCTCCGCCCCCTCTATGTCTCTGAGCAGCATTCTCTGGACTCACTCTTATCCCCCCAGGAACAGATAGGGTGACATACCCACTGAAGCGGCTCAGGACAGGTGGCCTCTCAGGGCCAAAGAGGGCCAGGTACAGGCAGGTCTCAGATACCCAGTGACAAGATACTGAACCCAGGAGTCTTACCCAAGTGCATGAAGCTGCGGCTGGAAAACCAAGACAAAATGACAGGAACTTCTGATACAGATTTGAGGACAAGTACAGACCACAGGGATCTAACCCACATGCATGTGGCCATGGCCATCTCTGGAAAACATGAGATAGAGAGAGCCGTGCAGGGACAGAACCATTATTCTGCTCATGGGAGGTGAGTGCATGCATGGCCCTAGACAGAGAAGTCTTTCATGGATAAAAAAGAGGCTTGAACATCTCGGGAGGGGATCTAATATCATCTACCTTTTTTGTACAATAAACTAACTTCCAATCTTCGAGTTTTTTATGCAAATCTTTCATACAATTCTCAAGAACCCACCAGCACAGGAAAATCCACATTCACACTGACACTAACCCATTATATTTTATGAACAAATGTCTGTTAAATGCACCAAAATAATCTCTTGTGAGAATCTTTATATCTGCATCAGAAAACAAGTCAACACAGTTATTCAGGTTAGGCTACATCCTTTATATATCTTGTGGTATGTCTGGTGGCACTTTGCCCTTGGCAAAGGTCGAGACACAGACATGAAGATTGAAGTACTGGCATACAATCTCTTGATAATTAACTTTGCAGACATAAAGTTCTTAACCCTGAAAAGAAAAATCCTTACTGAAAAAAAGAGTATCTCATCTCTTCCTGTGTGAGAACATTTTAATCGTTTTTTTTTTAATGTAAACAAACAAAATGTTGGGCAAAATAAAGAGGTGCAAAAATGCTCTATTCAGAGTAAACAACCAAACCAGTTAGGATATGATTTGGTTGGAATGTGTTGTGAATTCCTAAGACAGGCACACTCTTGTCAAAGAACAGGGTGTCCTTCTGATGGACATAGCCTGAGGACTTAGTTGGATGCATTTGGGATTCAAATTCCATGAATTTATCTGTGTTCGCATGTTTTTGGAATGATTTTGTATATACTCACTATTTTATGAATCTCAGCTAAGGGAAATAAAAGTAGGCAGAGCATGCATTTCTTTCAAGGAAGACTTTGGTTTTGAGGACATTTGGAAGACATTTGGAAGCTTTATTAAAGTTTGCAACCATGCTCAATATTTCTGACACCTGTTTTGTCTCCTTTGAAGCAACAAAAATCTAAAATATTCACTAAAGAAAAGTTTCTCAAATTAATTAAGTGTCCTAACACGATTGCCAATAGTTATGATTGCTTAAGCTACCGGTAAGCAAGGATGAAGTATATCTCCTGCTCTTAGTTTCTATATCCAAAATCGGACTCCTTTAAGGTGAGCTACTCCTTTAAATTATTTGCAGGACTTTGACTAATATGAGATCAATTAGACACATTAGGTGTTAAAATTAAGGAAATACCTAAAAAATTTAATCATAAAAAACAATATTTTAGTGACTTTTTTTAAATATAAAAATGGTGTTCGGGGCCGGAGCGATAGCCCAGCGGGTAGGGCGTTTGCCTTGCACACGGCCGGCCCATGCCGCCAGGGTTCGATCCCTGGCATCCCATATGGTCCCCCGAGCACCGCCAGGAGTAATTCCTAAGTGCAGAGCCAGGAGTAACCCCTGAGCATTGCTGGGTGTGACCCAAAAAAGCAAAAAAAAAAATGGTGTTCATCATGGACTGGGGGACTTGTCAGTGGTTGGAATCTAACACAACCATATGTGAGTCAGAGGTTAGGGAAGATATAGAAGGAGCCAGTTTGCTAATAATTGTTGGAAATGGTAATGCCAGGCTAGAACTTCATATTTAATGCAGGCAAGGGATATACATGATAACCCCTAAATATATATATTGCAAGCCACAATGTATATGAAAAGGGAGATAGGGAGAAAGAGAGAGAGTGTGTGTGTGTGTGTGTGTGTGTGAGAGAGAGAGAGAGAAAGAGAGAGAAAGAGAGAGAAAGAGAGGAAAAGTGCCTGCCATAGGGCAGCCTGATGTAGGGGAGAGAGAATCTGGTGACATTGGTGGTGGGAAATGTGTGCTGGTGAAGTGACGGGTACTGGAACACTGCATGACTGAAACTCAATCATGAACAGCTTTGTAATTGTATATATCACTAACACTATCACTATCTTCCCATTAATCATCTATTTGCTAGAGCGGGCACCAGTAATATCTCCATATGTCCTATCTCATGCTAGTAGAATCCAAATGCATCCGCTTGATCCAGGAACATAAAGAGCCTCAAACCATTATATTAGGTCACGGGAATGACCTAATATAAATGTTACTGGTATTTGGCATATCAAACACTACACAAGCAGCTTGCCAAGCTTGCCGTGCAGGTGGCATACTTTTGTAGTCACCTCTAAATAAAGCATTTATTGATGCCACCCTGCAGCAGTTTTTTTTTCAATTCGGCTCAGGTATGCTAAACCAGAGACTCTCAGACATGGGGGCAAAGCTGCTACTTGCTCTCCCTGTGCCCAGCTGCTCGTGAGGCGCCCAGGAGTCATGGCGGGTTCTAGCCCTGGCCTGCCACCCCAGCAGAGCCTCACAACAAGCCAGACTACCCTCCCCTACTCCATGGAGCCCGCCATTTTCCACATCTGGACTTCCCTCTCATCACAACTCCACCCAGCAGACCAGACTATCACAGCCCAGATCATCGACAGCCACCCTGCAGCAGTTTTTTTTTTTTTTCAATCCAGCCCAATCTGAACCAGAGACTCTCAGACATGGGGCAGAGCTGCTACTTGCTCTTCCTGTGCCCAACCACTCATGAGGAGCCCTGGAGTCATGGCGGGTTCTAGCCCTGGCCTGCCACCCCAGCAGAGCCTCACAACAAGCCAGACCACCCTCCCCCTACTCCATATCTCACTGTGGTATAATAATTTTTAAATGGTTTTCATGAACAACTTTATAATTGTTTTTCTTGTAGTGATATATAATTTTAAAAATTAAAAAAAAATTAAAAAAATAAGTAAATATAAAATACTATAATGAATAGATTTTCTTTACACAAGGGCAAGACATGATCCTTATTTGTTCCATTCTAGTTCTGGTCCTGTTTAGTGTTTTGACATGGGAGAAAAAGGACGATCTTCTACTTAGTGAGTTTGACAGAAAGAACTGAGCATGCTTTCCTTCAAAGTCTGTTGGCCTGGCCTTTCCTCTCTACCAGGGGTCTTTAACCACTGACCATGTACCATACAGAAAGTTTGAAAACCTAACTGTATTTGTTATAATTACATATAGTAATTATAGTACAGACACCAATTCACAGATTTATAAAGTTTGAAGGATGCTTTTCTAAGCTATGCAAGAGTTACCCAGGTTTCCATATTGGACAGTCAAACCAAAGAATATAGTAGACTGACCAAAGAAAACTAAAACTTTTAAATATTAGCAGTCTCCTTCAGCTTAGCCAAATTTTTCAGGCCACCTATCTGCAAGATTTGTCAGTTATTTAAACAACTGCTGTAGTGATTTTTTTACTCCAAATGCCTTATGAGTGCATGGCTCTCTCAATAGATTTCTTAATTCAGACAAAAAATTTGGTTTCTGGCACTAACTGCCTTAATAGCTAACTATAGAACACCAAAAATCCTCCACACCCTTCTCCGAACTGAAAAATAAATAAGCTCAGGTTAGTCAGATGGTATAACTCGGACATTGTTTCTTTGTACTTGGATGATCGTGGTAGGGACAGTCAAATGTGTTATCTTATATTTTCTTGAAACAAATTAAAAATAATATCTAGCATACTTTCTTAAATGATCTTTGAATTCATTCATGCATATTTTTCTTGAAAAAATTAGCCATTTTATTTTAGGTATATTTTAGTTATGCTCTAAGTAAGCTTAGTTGCAACTCTCAAGAGCTGTAGAGAATCTTCATCACCACCATCCTTATAGTTTTAGAACTTCAGAACATAACACGATGTGAATATTATCAAATTCTGTTTTCCATTAAGTATAGGCTGGAGCAGACAATAAAGGACATCATAACAAAATACTTAAACACTAGATCACTTAATCACTTGACATCCCATTATTTGTCGATTTGCTCGAGCCGGCACCAGTTTCCATTTGTCCCTGTCACGTGCCAGTGTAGCCCAGTGGCATCTGTTTGCTCCAGGAATATGAAGAGCCTCAAACTGTTCGTTCAGGGTCTTGATGAATAATTCTTGATGAAGAACAAAATATTTAATAATTAGTTAAAAGCACAGAAACATACTCTTAACAAATAGAATGAATTTTAGTTATTATGATTTCTAGTTTGAATCATTATTACTACTGGCCAAAATAAAATAAATACCATAGAGGGAATAAATTTTAAAGGTCAAATAAAAAAGTAAAATCTGCTGGGGATGGAAAGAGATTACTGGCTAGAGCATTTGCCTTGCATGCTAATGAACCGGGCTTAATCCCCACAACTCAATATGGTTCCCAAAGCATGCTAGGAGTGAGCCCTGAGCACAAGTAGGTATGACTCCAAAGCAATAAGCAACAAATAAATAAAGTTATAATAATTCTATTTTCAATCAAGAGGTTTATAGTAAACCATGATATAAGATCAAAGGAAACAAGAAGTATTTGAAATAATTGGTTATATTTCTGAGAATTCCAGGCCAACAGAGAGGTATGGAGGGATGGAGTTAGAACACACCTACCTGAAAGTAGAAAATAACTTACGGAAGATAAATGGAAGGCAGGAAGGATCTGTCAAAAATATTTGACAGGTTCTAGAGAGCATTTTTAAAAAGCTAGCTTTTTTTTATCTATGGTCACCATCTGCTTTCATATTTGTCCTGTAACCTCAATATCCCACTCCTCAAATTTGCATTGCCTACTAGCTAATGACTGGAATTTCTTTAGTCTGGGATAAAGATCTTATAAAAAGGTGAATTCAAGAACATCAAGTCAAATATACACTGAGATAACACACAGAATTCGATCACACTACAATGTAATAATTGAATCAATCATTAACTTTATCTTACAAGAATCTAAGGACAGAAATGTTAAAATGAAAGTGTGTTCTATTCCATTTGTAGTCTCACTTTATATCACCCCACTAGGAATGTGCTCAGTGAATACTTGTTTTTAATAAATGAAGGGATGGGTGGATAGATTGGGTGGGTGTATGAAAGGATAGATTTTTGATGGTTTAGAGACCTGAAAAATGTTAAAGAGGACAAAAGTATTTACTAGCACTCACATGTGGAGAAAATATCCAGCTCTGGAAAGCATTATGATAGATGCTCTGTGGTTTTCTCATTCAGTTTTCATAATAATGATATATGTCAGCCATTAAAAAATTGGTAACCTGTCCATACCAGAAAACCCAACAAAAGAGCTTAAACAAAATGACATTGTTTTCTCACAAAACACAAGGAACACGGAAGTAGGTAGAAACTAGTGTTGGTTTAGTGGCTTAATAAAGCCAATATTGTCACTTCTATGAGTCTCTAAGACCCCATCGCGGTTGCTGCAATTCCCTACAGAGTGCATATGCAGAGGGGAAGTTGGGTAAAAGACAACTACCAGTATCTTCCCCCTTCATTAGAGAGCAAACCTTCACAAATCCTCGGTTTCCTTTCCTAGTTCAATGTTAAAAAAGCATCACTTCGTTTCTTTTGAGCAAAGATGTTTAGGAAAATAATGTTTCTGGGCAAATTGAAAGAATATGTGAATTTATGGGAAAAGAAGGAAATAATAGACAACCCTACAAGTCTCTATAGTTACTATAATAAATTGCCAAAAATTTATCAGTTTAAAGCAACCTAGATGTTATATATCTCAATTTCAGAGTTGAATAAGGAGTTTGGGACCATGTAAGTTTCTGTGGTTTAGAAATCAAATATATTTCTTTTTTGGAGTTAATAGTCATCTTCCATGCTCTAGCTCTAGTTTGCTAACAACCTTATTTAATGAAACATAATCACAGAAGTGACTTATGTTCAAAGAACATGTTACACACTTAGAGGAGAGAATCCAGAAAGACATAGAGCATAGAGTGTCATGATAAAGTGCATGTCCATAGTAATTGACAATATCATAAAAGAAAATCAAAAATAGATCAATGATGTTTAAAAGTGCACACAGAGAACAGACCTAGAATTAAACCTAGTTCTATTTGTCTGAGTTTAATTCTAAGTCTGCTAACCCAGTCAGCATTTTCTAAAACACTTTCCATAGAAATTCACTTCTAAATCAAGATTATACATATTTATGCCAGGGTTGTATAGAATGTATTTAGAGAATTGTGCCATAATTAAATTTAAATAGTTTATTTCATAGTTTTTATTAATTTTTACAATATAACCAATATTCTTCTTTTAGATTTGCAGTGATACTACACTGTGATCACTACCAGGGCATAAAGATTTCTCCACCATTGTCCCAAGCTTCTCACTACACAGCCTAAAGTCCTTAGATCACAATTCAGTTGGCTAGTCTCAGGCTATGTTCCCCATTAGAGATGATCTAATTCCTTGTTTTAAAATAGGTTATTCTAATAATAGAGAATGATAACACTTTTTCTATAAATCTAAAGAAAGCTAGGGAAGGTTATAACCTTCCTAAATTAATCTAATGTTGCAATCCTTTGATGCATAATTAACATCATTAACAACCATTGAGAAATTCTCAAATTGACATGAGCCAGTAAAACTGGAGAGATGGGCAGCACTCTGTGTGTGTGTGTGTGTGTGTGTGTGTGTTGCATCAAGAGATAAAATATAAATTTAAGAGAGAGAAGATAAGGCAGGGTGGGCTAGAAGTTGAGAACGATAATCTTACATATATTCAGACTTACAGTTTACCATGTGAACAATTCTAAAATGATTCAGATCTAGGCTATCCCAAGTCTCATGTTTTGGGGACGTGGCATTGTATGTTAAAGAAAATGAATGACTGTTTTGCTAATACTACACATTCTGTAACAATCTGAAAGTAAATGGGATAGATCAGAATCTGCAGCTTTTATGGCATTTTTTCCAAAGTTAGCCAAATGACTTTCTTTTTCCATTTTGTTACAATCTCTGCCTTTCTTCTTGACTTCCTTTGGCTGGTTATCTATTCTCTGAGATTTGCTTTCTTAAAAGAAGGATCAAGGATGTTGTTCACTGGCAGCCAGGAAGTGGGTGTCAACCCTCTTGAGAGGTCAATATGGAGTAGCTGCCTGCACCATGGGAAGAGGCCTCTGAACAGGGAAATAAGACCCAGCATTTCTTCAAGGACATGTGACAACCAAGAATCTTCCTGAGCTGGACAAGAGTAAATATTCCAGGAATGGCTTTGTGGTTGGTTGTTTCATTCCCACAAACTCCAAGGGAATTTTTTAAGGAACTCGTTCAGATTCTACTATGTAAAAACTGCTCATCCATCTTGTCCTTTGTTTCTTCATTTCTACGGAACAACCAAGATCAAAAGAGAACACAAATAGGTTGTTAGGAGAATTGCAAATGAAATGAATTGAAGTTTAACCAAATTCTGAATAAAGCCTGCTCCTAACAGTACAGAAACATAAAATTATTTTTGTTTTTTAAATAAAGATGAAATTATCTGAAATTTCAAGAGAAAGTATTTTATAGAAATAGGACAAGGATGATAACAACAGTTTATAATATTAATGTTAATCTAACCTTCAATAGTATTTATTTTAAAGTTCCCTTGTTTTAAATCCTATTGTCTTTAACTAGTGCTATTTCTTTGCAATGGACTGTTTGCCCTTTTCCACTTCATGATAGGAATTCTCTTACATGTTCTGGTATAAACAAAGATCAGCTATCTGGGGTTAGATTGTCAACAGTAGCCCATGTTCTGGACTTTAAGGGTAAATCACTGTGCAGAGAGAGCCAGATAAGCAAACAGACACAAGACAGACACAGAGAGACGACACAGAAAGACACAGAAAGATAGAAATTGATAATGGTTTTCTGCAGCATGAATACTTTTTTTCTCTGTTTATTTCCGTTTAAGAAAATAATAATGATAACAAGTTATAATTGAACAATATACCAAATTATCCCTCTTTAATTGTATTCTGAAAATAAAATGGCTTTTTCTAGAGCAGGTTAATACTTGAGTGCCTGTCAGGTTGCTTACTAACCATGAAAAAGAATTTCCTGGCCATGTATGTTTATACATTTTAAGAATATACTAATTAGTATCCTAAACTTCAGAGTTTTTGTTTTTCTTTTACCTTTCACTATTGAGAACTATTTTTATGGGCTAATTATGGCTCTATAAAAACAATTCAGTGTTTGGGTATTTAATTGTATTAACATATTGGTTTTAGATTCACTTTTTCTTTTTTTTTGCTTTTTGGGTCACACCCGGTGATGCTCAGGGGTTACTCCTGGTTCTGCACTCAGGAATTACTCCTGGCGGTGCTCGGGGACCATATGGGATACCGGGTTTCAGGCTGGCATGGGCCGGCTGTGTGCAAGGCAAATGCCCTACCCGCTGGACTATCGCTCCGGCCCCTTAGATTCACTTTTAAGTGTATCTAATAAGTTGTGAAGGTGAGAGGTGAGCAAAGGGTTTTTTTGTTTGTTTGTTTTTTTTTTGTTTTTGTTTTTTGCTTTTTTGGGTCTCACCCGACAATGTTCAGGGGTTACTCCTGGCTCTGCACTCAGGAATTACTCCTGGCAGTGCTCAGGGGACCATATGGGATGCCAGGGATTGAACCGGAGTAGGCCGTGTGCAAGGCAAACGCCCTACGTGTTTTGCTGTCCCTCTGACCCCCGAGCAAAGATTTTTCTATAAGCAATGATATAATATTTACTTGATAAGTCAAGCAATATTTCTTAAAGAAATATTTGTCGAACATAAAAAGAAAAGTTTTGCCTTCAGTAAACGGCAGCAGCAGCATTTGACCTCCCTTGTGTCTGTGCCTGTCTGTCCATTGCGCCGACGTTCCTGTTCTCCTGACTTTTTCAGCTGGTTACCCCCGAGATTTAGAGCTCACACCAACTGAGCAGCTCTGCGGCAGCTGACCATTGAAATCCAGTGAGTCCTAAAAGGAATTATGACAAGAAGAATAGAAAACATAATAAGGATTAAAAAGAAAATACATTGAAAATTCTTTAGGTCAGAGGCCAGAAAGCTTTTCCTGGAAAAATTAAAATAATAAATATTTAAGGCTTTGTGGGCAACATAGTTTCTGTAGCATGTTGTCTTTTGTTTGTTTTCCTTACTACACTTCAGAATGTTAAAGCTTTTTTTTTTTTTTTTTTTTGCAGGCCATACAAACAAGTCACACATCAAATTTGGCCAATAGTGTTTGCCAACCCCTGTATGAGCCAATTTATACTTCATTAAAAAGAATCCTTGCTGTTTTAATTAGATTTAAACATTAAGAGTCTTGGTTCCTTAAATGTTACAAAGGATGACTTAAATACTATCAAATTTATATTTTAGGATATAATTAGAGGTGTTAAGTTCAAGGGAGTGAATTGCTTGGCTTCTTAGTTTTAATTTTCTCCTTCCTTCATCTAAAAACAAATTAAATTTAGAAAAAAATGATGTCATTGTCTAATTAAAACTGTATAGTTTTGAAAATAGCAAAGTTTACTTATTGAATCTATTTATCAAAAATCCTTGGGGGCTGTAGCGATAACACAGCAGGTAGGGTATTTGCCTTACACACAGCTGACCTGGGTTTGATTCTTGGCATCCCATGTAGTCCCCTGAGCAAAGTCAGGAGTAATTCTTGAGCAAAGAGCCAGGAGTAAATCTGGTGTGACCCAAAAAGAAAAAAAAGTCCCTGAAATATGCGGAAAAATCAATAACTTCCTAACATAACTTAGAGGATCAATTATATATCTCCCATAAATATCAGGATAATGTTAATTTGGGGGTTACATAAAAAGGAAAACGATTAAAAAGATGGAATGATATTAAAATTATGACAAAATTTACATGTGAACAATTACTGATAAGTAATACAGAGTTGCAAACAAAAAGCAAAATTGAGAAAAAAAACTTATTTTTCATTAGCAGAAGTAATTAGAATCTACTCTATTTAAGCTGATGTTCAAAAAGCCTGACAGAACTAACAATACAAACTGCATTTGGAATGGGGTAACAGTTAATTTAACCAAGCTGTCTTTCTTGACAATTTCCTTTCATTGCCTTAATATCAGGGAAGAATACCTTACATTTTGTATAATACATGCTATCTTATACCCACCTAAAATAACAAATCACTTAAAAATCTTTAAGTAATTTGGATTCAACTCAGTATTAGTCATGCCTTTGTTTTTGGATACACTTCTAACATTCTGAAAAATTCTTAGCATCCACCCATATCTACCTTACAGTTACATCTCCTGTTTTCAACCACATGTTCTTGAAGTGACACCTTTTCCTGTGTCTTTGTGTTGACGTTTTGGGAGCCAACAGGAAGGGGCTGAGGAATTCCTCAACTGCAGTTCACCTTTCTGCCACAGTCACAAAATCTCACTTTTGGGACTCCAAGCTCTAAGCTGAACCTTCTAGATAGAGTGAAAGAGAGGACAAAATCCAGACCACAGGAACAGGGTAAATCCTTTAAATGATTACACACAAGTCTGGAATGTGTCTCAGTCAAGATTTATATAAATCAGCAAATATTTTAAATATACTAGAAAACAGCCACTTAAAAGACAGAAACTCAAAATCCTAGGGCAGAACTATTTTCAATACAGATTTTCAGTTTTATTCACTGAGAAACTGCCTTAGAAAGGAAAAATAAATAATTTACCCATAGTCCAATTAACTCTAGGAAGGAATAGAGAACAATTCGAGTGTAGGCTGCTTGATTTAAGGTCTGTCTTAACTTGGCCTTCAAAATGAAATTATTCTAACACATTAAAATCAATATGTCTTAGAGCTGTTTTAGTGATTTTGTTATGTTGCTTTATGCTGAAATTCACATCACTTCTGCATAATAGCTGGTCAGTGATTACTATTATAATAGTAGTTGGAATGTATATAATAAGGGAGGGAAGAAAATGAGTAATTCTTCTGCTTAAGGATTATTGTTAGAGAGTAGAATTTAAAACATTGCTCTGTTACCTTATATTTAAAAGAAAAATTGCTTGGAGTCTGCACAGCCCCTAATGATCTCACCAATTACCCTCTGTCCGTCTATTTTTTAATGTTCACCTGCTCCCCCTCATTAACATGCAAGTATGTAATGGTTTCAGCTTATTCACAGAGCCTGGTCTTGTCATGAAATCATTTCTTGGTGTGTCTTTCCGAGTGGCCCTTGGAAAGTTTATTATCAAAATTCTAAAATTTCCTGTGCTGAGAAACAGAAATAATCCAGAAATCAGAGGCAAGAAGAATTGCCTGATATAAAGACAGAGCAAACTTGAAGCCCCACAATTTGCTACTTAGGCCTGATGGGACCTTTCTCTGGCATAGTCTACCATGCCTAGAAATCGAAAGGCATATGAATCTCTTAAATCCTGGTTATAGATGTTTGATCACTAATGCTTTGTTTGATACTAATTGCTTTACACAATTAATTTAACACAGTAAAATTAACACAGTAAAAGTAATAGTACACAATTAATTTAACACAGTTTCTATTTGCTTAAACTACAACTAACCCAGATATCATTTTTTCCTGACTACCTAAGCACAATGAAGTTAACTACAGTGAAATCATTCACTCTTCAACTACCAGGATGTAACATAAAAGTTATCTGAACTTCCTCCTTTGCACTTTGGATATATGGCCTTTCTGACATAGGGTCAGAGAAGTCGGAACTTGCATTATGCATTATTTCTGGTGTGTAGATACCAGGCACATAAGCAAGCTTTGAACAAGAGCGTATTTGACTTTTTTAAGTTTTAAGGTAAACAATTATGTTTTACCCTTCTGAGGAATATAAAAAGCATTCAAACATTATGGTTCTTTGATTAAGCATTATTCTAGTTGAAGACAACTATAAGATTGTTCTAATTCTTAACTTTCAAGATATAGTACAAACAAGTGTATCACAGTATGTAAACAATTTAACTACATTTTAATTACTGAAAAGTGAGGGTAGAATTGGGTCCATAAAATTGACTGACACAGGTGTACTTTAATCACTATTTTCTTCAATTATCAAATTATAATGTTGTGGTTCTGGCCTAACTTTATGGCAGACTTAACTGTAATGCTATCTTTCATTCTGTATTGGGCCAGAACTTTTCATCCTAGTCCTATCACCATCTCCTTTACACTAGTTCTTTTAGCATATCCCTCATCTGTATACTTTTTTTTTTTGCTTTTTTGAGTCACACCCGGCTATATTCAGGGGTTACTCCTGGCTCTGCATTCAGGAATTACTCCTGGCGGTGCTCGGGGGACCATATGGGATGCCGGGGATCGAACTTGGGCCGGCACAGGCCAGCCGCATGCAAGGCAAACGCCCCTACCCGCTGGGCTATCGCTCCGGCCCCATCATCTGTATACTTTTATAAGCATTATTCCTTGGGCCTGAGGTACATATAAAGTCTTATTTTTTATTTCACATAAACTACAAAAGGTCAATATGGAGAGATAGCACAAATATGGTCATAACTGTCAGAGGATAAAAAAATAAGAGTTTTTAAAATCAAGATTTGATTCAGGTTATTTACTTCCTACTGGTAAATTGCACCCATTAGAAAGCAGAGTCATCAAGATCATGTTGCGAGGATTAATGAGATCATGTTGGTTAAGTGTTCTAAACCCTTTGGAGATAGATGCCATCATTTTACCACCTGGGTCCTTGACTGAAAATAAAAATCTGGTTTTCTTTGATGTACAGTGTCAACAACAACTAGCATCCTTAATAATCTCTCTTTTATCTTTTTGGAAGCTGATGTATATATTTTAGTCTATAAAAAAAAACCTAAACATAAAGCACAGAGAGATAACTAGGAAGAAAAATAAATTGATTCCTACAAGTTTTAATGAACACATTGACTTTATTATAAAATTCACCAACTTTTTAGTCAGTCTGTATTACAAAGAAGAAAACACAAGAAATTTAAAAATAAAAATTCTATTCAAGACTGGCTTCTAGTATATATCTCTCTAAATTTCAACCTATCAAATGTAATAACAAACTTACCTTAATTATTTCAATCAAAATAAAAAAGAAGTTTCTGTTAAAATATCAAAAATCCATGACAACATAATTTAGTTTTTACAGCATTAATAATAATTTTTTAAACTGAATGTGACTCAATGATAAAGTATATACCTTACATAAATGAGACCTAGGTTTTATCCCCATATAACCACCATAATAATAGATAATAGTACTGTTCACGGGTCCCTGGTAGCTCACCATGATGGTATAGTGGTTAGTACTCTGCATTGTGGCCGCAGCAACCTCAGTTCGATTAATAGTACTGTTTATTACTATTTATTTATATGAAACAGAAGGGAAGCAGTATAATTATAAGCAGGTGGGTTCCAGTCTAGCTCAAGGCTGAACCAGAGTTCAATCCCCAAAATCTCATATGGTCCCCTGAGCCTGACAAAACTAATCCCGGAGTGCAGAGCCAGAGTCAGCAGTATACCCTGAATATTATCGGATATGATGGATAAATAAATAAGTAAACAAACAAACAAACAAACAAATAAGTGAGTGGGTACATAAATAAATAAATGGATGAATGAATGAATAAACAAATGATAGATAAATATAAATAAGTAAATGAATAAATAAATAGGTAGATGAATGAATAAATAAATGGATAAATAGATAAATAAACAGAAAAGAAATAAGATATAAAAATTGCTGAACTGTGACAACATCTGACCGATGTTGCTGTCGCCCCCAAATTCCTAACAGGATCGGACTACCGTCTCCTTCGTGCAAAATTCTACTTCCTGCAAAGGGGAGAAAAGGCTGCAAAGTTTAAAAAGAGAACTCCCAGAACGACCACCAAATGGGAAATCTTTGGCACCATTGCAGCAACATGGGAAGATAGCACCATTGACGATATTGATGAAGAATGCAACCAAATGGTTCAGCACCTCCATGATTGTGCGAAGAATGCCAAGAGAGAGAAAGACACAAAAGGACGCCTGTCTTCAGAAAATCTCGAGCTCATTCACCAACGTGGCACGACTCTCGAGCTCATTCACCAACGTGGCATGGCGCGAGCCTCAGGAGACCAAATGCTAATGTCCAAGCTTGCTAAGCGGTGCAGAGAAGCAATAAAAGAAGACCTCAAAGACAGAAGAGCAGAAATACTGGAAGATGCAGCAGAAGCCGGAAAAGCATTTGCACTGCCCGCCTGTCCTTCGCCAACTATAAGACCAAGATGACTGCCCTCTGGCCCTGATGGATCTATCACATCTTCCAGAAAGGCAATGAAGAAGATTATCCAGGACTTCTACTCAAATCTCTTTGATAGCCACATCCACCTGCCCACATACCAAATTCCACAGGATGGATATGTCATTCCAACGTTCTCCCTTCTGAAATCTGACATGCCATCTCGTCCGGTAAAGAAGGGAACAGCACCAGGCCCAGACAAAGTCAGACCCGAACACCTAAAGAATCTGCCGTCGGTACCCATCAATATACTAGCTCGGCTCTTCACACGCTACCTGTCCGAATGCAAGTTGTCCTCCCAATGGAAAACCAGCAGGACAGTTCTACTGTTCAAGAAGGGAGACATTCACACCATCAGCAACTATCGCCCCATCTGCCTGTTGTCTGTCATCTACAAGCTGTTTACACGAGTCATCCTGAACAGAATTAGCAGAACACTAGATGAAGGACAACCATGCGAGCAAGTAGGTTTCCGGAAAGGATTCAGCACAATCGACCATAACCACACAGTAACCAAGATCATTGAGGTTTGTAGGGAGTACAACATGCCGCTCTGTCTCACGCTCATTGATTTACAGAAAGCCTTTGATTCTGTGGAGACTGAAGCAGTCATCGAAGCCCTAGCCAAACAGGGTGTTCAAACCCAATACATCCAAATCCTTCGTGAGCTGTATTACGGATTCACCACCAGGATCTCACCATTCTACAAAGAAGTGATCATTGATGTCTAAAAGGGGGTTCGACAGAGTGATACCATTTCACCAAAACTCTTCAGCGCCACCCTTGAGACATCATGTGACAATTAGAATGGGAAGGAATGGGAGTGAAGATAGATGGTCGGCAACTACACCATCTCCGCTTCGCTGATGACATCATTCTAATAACAACAAAATACTAGCCAAGCGGCACTAATGCTGGCTGACTTTGACTGAGAATGTGGAAAGATAGGTCTACAGCTGAATCTGAAGAAAACTATGTTCATGAAGAATGAACTAGTTCCTGAGGCCCCATTCACTCTCAAGGAAAAAAAAATCTCTGAATGCAGCAGTTATGTGTACCTAGGTCGAGAAGTCAACATGATGAACGACCTAAAACCTGAGCTGTGCAGGAGGAAGAGAGCGGCATGGAATGCCTTCAAAGGCATTGAAGAAATAGCTAAAAGGACAAAGAACCTCCAGCTCTGGGCACATCTCTTCGACTCCACCATTCTCCTTGCATTAACATACGCCTCAGAGACCTGGGCCCAAGGAAAGCAGGATAAGAATGCTATTCGGGTCTCCCAGAGAGGAATTGAAAGAGCTATGCTTGGAATATCATACCTCACTCAAGTGAGAGAAGGAATCTGAGTTCTGACCTCCATCGCTGTTCCAGAATCAGGGATGCTGTCTCGCTTGCCAAGGCATCGAAAATCAGATGGGCTGGACATGTAATGCGATTTGGAGACAACCGTTGGACTAGAGCCATTACCGATTGGATTCCACAGGATGTCAAAAGAGCACGTGGCTGCCCACCTACAAGATGGTCATACTTCCTTGTCAAGACCCTGAAGGAACGGTTTGAGGCTCTTCATATTCCTGAATCAACCAGATGCCATTGGGCTACATTGGCATGTTATAGGGTCCAATGGAAATGTTACTGGTGCCCGCTCGAGCAAATCTATGAATAACGGGATTCAAGTGATCAAGTGATCAAGTGAACTGTGACAAGGGATACAGGCATGTAGGTCTCTTGCCTTGCACATACCCAACCTAGATTGATAGCTGACACCAGATATGGTCCTTCAAATCTCACCAGAAGTGATTACAGAACACAGAACCATGGGTAAGCCCTGAGCATCACTATTATGGACCTCAGAAAATAAAAAAAAAAAACATGTTGAACTATAGTCTAAAAGGCAATATGCTAGAAAAGTTAACCCAATGCTCAAATCCACTTTCATTCTGAAATCATCCTTTGGTTTATAGAAAACAAACTAGATACAAAGTAAAATGAGACTTTGGGAACCTTAGATAAGAATTAAAAGGTAAATCCCAGAGGCCGGAACAATAGTACAGCAGAGAGGAAGTTTGCCTTGCATGCAGTTGACCTGGGTTTGATACACAGCATCTCATATGCCCCCAAAAAAAAAATACCAGAAGTATTTCCTGAGTGCAAAACTAAGGGTAACCCCTGAGCATCACCAATTGTGACCTAAATTTAAAAAAGCCAAAAAAAAATGGCAAATTCCTATGTCTTCCAAATCCCCAATGTTCTCATTGGGGAACAATGAGATACATCCAAGATTTAACCTGAAATCCTGTTCTCCAAATTGAGGGGGCTCAAAAGTGACCCAGATATCTCACAGTTCTTCATATTCCTGAATATTTCAGAGAATCTTGGACCTTGGTTTGTAATAAAAAATTGTCTAAAAGGAGACTTGTGAAAGGGCCAATAGTAACTTGTTGCTATTTATTCATATCCAAACTTATATAAACTCTGGCATGTGAGCAGTGTGTTTCATTTATACAAGGTTTATGAATAAAATATACTAATGATGAATCTAACTGCAGTTACATCTTTCAAGACTATGATTAGAATTTGAGAAAACTATTGATTGTAAAATTTTAATATATATTTCAATTAATTGTATTGATTAATTTTAATGATCTTTACCTTACTTTTACTTCTTTCTTTCAATTTCATATATTTTTCCCTCTGCTCCCTTTCCTACTTAACATTCAAACTCAATTCTTAGTCCCATTGACCTAACAACCTGCCCATTAAAGCTTTGCATAGATCAAAAAACTGTGATCAAGTTTAGTCTAGTCATGCAAGAAAAATTGCAAAAGAAGAAGAAAAATGAGGCCAAAACTATATCTAGACACCTCTAGAACACAATCCAAAATTTCATGAAAATTTCTCTATTAAGAATGTGCTATTTTATTGTGATCCTATCTGAGGCATTTACTGGTAGGTATAAAGCTTATGACATGTGCTCAATATTAGACAGGGACTAGAGAGTGGATAAAAGATACAAGACTGACTACCACCCACCATCCCCACCAGGAATAGATGAAAATACATAAAGCTAAAATACATCAAGCAATTAGAAAAGCAGTGAAAATCCAGAGAAGTTATTAAGTATAATGTCAACTGGAAGTTAAGGGAAACCATAGTGAAAAAGACAAAGGCAGTCAGGGTGCTGTTGTCCAGCTGACTGTGGAATCTGACCCAGAGGACAAGAGCAGAGGCTGGAAATCATGCACTGATTACCCATTGTGTATTGTCCACCAATCTAGATGTCTATATATCCCATTCTTGACACCTTTAAAAGCCTTATCAAAGGGTTTTATCATTTTAGAGATAATAAACCGAGGATTAAAATGGCATTCCCACAGAGCCTGTAAATGATACAGCAATAGTTAGCATCCTGGTGAAAAAAAAAAAGGACAGTAAAGCCTGTGTTCTGAACTATCACCTTGGAATGCATGTTATCAGGACTGTTCTGGGGAACATGTAGCAAGAAGACAATTACATGTTATAGGCAACTGGCAAATCTGAAGAAGGAAGTCTAGTGCTAAAGGCACATTTTACAGTAATTTCCCTCATCGTGTCATGGAAAAATAAATTAGAATTTAGTTAGGTAAAATTGGTTGTATCCAATAGAAGACTGCTAGCTGTGTTCAGGGTTTTATATGTTCCAACTCTGAACTAAATGGGTGGCTATGAAAACAGAAAGCAATGAGTGAGTCTAATAGTCAATTAAAGGATGGAAAAAATGTAACCTTGAGTGACTGGGAAGATAGTTGAGGAATAAAAATGATGTTTACATGCAACTGACCCCAATTGTAGGCCAGCACTGGCAAAAAGTGACCCATGAGCAGAGCCAGGAGGAGCACCTGAAAATTTAGGTGTTTGACCAGCCACCACCCCCCAAATATAACCTTAAAAAGTAAATATTAAATGAAGGGAAGTAAGCTCTAGAAGAGCAGACAAGTTTTGTTGAGGCTAACATGCCCACACTTGGTAGTACTGGAGGAAAAGTGGGCAATAAGATGCTAGGAATCTTCTACACATAGGATAGGTGTGTCCTTTACTTATCTCCCCAAACTAAGAGTTTAGGTTTTAATATGTTTACTTTAGAGCCATGGCAAAATATCTGAGAATGGGTTAATCATAAGCATTGAGAAATCCTTAAGTAAAAGAAAATAGTAAGATGCCAGTGAAGTAGAATATGCGAGGCACCAGGGTACTAGTGTGGCAACTGCTGTCATTTTTGTAAAGATTCAGATGTAGCACCTTCAGCAAAATGTACTAAATGCTCGAGATAAAATTTATATTACCTTTACTTGTCTCTGAGAGACTCACAGACATGGGGCAGAGCTGCTACTGGCTCTCCCCTGTGCCCAGCCACTCACGAGGCACCCCGGGGGGATTGCTGGTTCTAGCCGTGGCCCGCCACCCCAGCAGAGCCTTGCAACAAAACAGACGACCCCCCACTACATGAGTGCCTCCATTTTCCACATCAGGACTTCCCTCTCGTCAAAACACCCAGCAGACAAGCCTATCACAGCCTGGCTCATCGAGATCCACCCTGCAGCAATCTTTTTTAAATCTGGCTCAGGACTTCCCTCTCCTCAGAACGCCACCCAGCAGACCAGCCTATCACATCCCTGCTCATCGAGACCCACCCTGCAGCAGTCTCTTTTAAATCCGCCCAGGTATGCTGATCCAGAGACTCACGGACATGGGACAGAGCTGCTACTGGCTCTCCCTGTGCCCAGCCACTCACGAGGCGCCCAGTAGGGATAGCTGTCTCTAGCCCTGGCCCGCCACCCCAGCAGAGCCTTGCAGCAAGGCAGACGACCCCCCACTCCATGAGGGCCCCCCATTTTCCACATCAGGACTTCGCTCTCATCAGAACTCCACCCAGCAGACAAGTCTATCACAGCCCGGCTAGTGGCAGCAAGTGGCCACGTGGTTCATCAATAAATGATGGATTTAGAGGTGACTAGAAGAGTATGCCACCTGCACGGCAGAGCCTAGCAAGCTACCTGTGTCATATTTGATATGCCAAATACCAGTAACAACTTTAGACCTCATTCCCATGACCTGATGGAATGGTTTGAGGCTCTTTATGTTCCTGGAGCAAGCAGATGCCCTTTGGCTCTACTAGCATGATCAGGACATATGGAGATTTTACTGCTACACTCTCGAGCCAATTGATGATGAACGGGAATACAGTGATACAGTGATAGAGTGACAGTGATATCTTTACTTGTTAACCTCCACTAATTTTTTGTTTAGATATGTGTATGCTTTATCTTTCCCTAGGTCCTGCTATCTTAAATAAAAAGAACAAGTACTTGGGAGTCTACTTAGGCCTACTCAGCACTGATTGGTATATCCCTCTATATATTATTATTCCATGGTAAACATGAAATTAAAATAGTTGCATTGAAGATTAAATTTTGTTTGGTCAGTCTTTCTAATGACCCTGACTTCACAATTCTCTGCAACCTTAGTTATATTAGTGTGGGTAAACATAGAAGTTCTATTTAAAAAGACCTCAAAATGCGACGATCAACAAAATACTTAAATTTGGCATCATTTCACCCATATCATAGTTCAAAAGAGGCAATTAAGATCTGGCAGAGTGACTCTGACATTCTCAATTTAGAATTCTGTTTTAAAGACTAAAGTGGGGAGTCAGAGATATGCTTTAAGTGGTATAACACATGCCTTGTATATGTAAAGCCTAGGATTTAATTATGTCTGCTCAAACACCATGGGATGTGGCCCTCACAACTAACAGAAACAACAAAGGACTGAGGCAAATCATTGTAACTTCCTTTATTCTCTAAGAATTAACAAAAAATATACATAGAACACATCTGCTCACAGTTTACTAGACTGGAAGAGAAGGTCGATAAATATGGCTACTGTTTGGGAGGCCTTGTTGCCAGCTAAAGAAAAAGAATAGACAGATCAGAGTTATATTTTTATTAAAAGTTTTTTAAAGGAAATTATTGGAGCAATAGGATGTATGTAATTAACTTAATAAGTCTTTTCTATCCAAGTGTCAAAACCATTTTTATTAAAACACAATAATTTATAAACTACAAAGTTTTTCACAATACAATTTTAGAAAGACTTATTATTCAAGACCAATCACACTGCCAGTGTGTTCCCTACTACCACAGACCCTCATTTCCCACCCACTCCCAATCCGCATGCCTGCTCCCATAGCCAGCACTAATTTTATTGACCATTTCAGAACATATATATGGTAATGGTATTGAGAAAGCCATTATGATATTTTTTTTCTGGTTTGTTATAGGCCAATCTGGCTGATTTCTGCCAGACTACACAACTGATTAGAGCCCCACTCAAAATAATGTTTAAAGCTTCAAATTCATTTTATGGGATATTTTTAAAGAAAACATAGTACAATTATTGAAATTGAAGGGAAAGCCACTTTGGTTGAAATCAGAAAGAGAGGAGCCAGAGTCAGTAAGCAAACCACCACCTTTCCTCCCCTAGTTCACTTTGTGTCAGACTCTGAATTCTAAGAACTAAACTTTGGAGTTACTCTCATTACTTTTTATATAAAAGGAATATGTGATACTTCTTAAGCAGTCAAATGCAACCAGTGAAAATGACTATGATTTAAATAAAAAATTCTCTTCAAATCCTGATATACATGGAAATATAGCAGAGCCACTTTGCAGTCAGTTCTGCTAACACTATTCACTTTGATGATTACCCTGTCAATCATGAATTAATAATCACGTTGACACAAAAACAAGTGAGTTCTGTGATTCTTCCCAACAAATCTAATGCTGACAAGTTGAAAAATGTTTCATTAACTAATAAACTATCAACACTGGTGTTCATGTGGAGGCAGCAATAAACACAAATTTAAACAATACTCCTAGAAGTAATACCTGTCTTATTTGGAAATAAAAATACCCAATAAAAAGTAAACAGAGGGGCTGGAGTGATAGTCCAGCGGGTAAGGTGTTTGCCTTGCATGCAGTCTGCCTGTGCCAGCCCGGGTTCGATCCCTGGCATCCCATATGGTCCCCCGAGTACCGCCAGGAGTAATTCCTGAGTGTAGAACCAGGAGTAACCCCTGAGCATTGCCGGGTGTGACCCAGAAAGCAAAATAAAATAAAATAAAAAGTCAATAGAACTCAGATGTTTACATCCTAGACACTAATTTCTTAGGAGCCATTACCAAAATGCTCTTTTAGGGTGACCAACACCTCGATCAATTGGAATTTAATATATCTGGTTATTTCAATTTCTCCAAGCCAAAATCATGCCATGAAGTTTATCAGTGATATCTGATTTTATTACTACTTAGAGCTTATCATTTTCATTAGATATGCTACATATTCAAATTAATTATTAGATTATAGATATTTCCCAAATATTTAACCAATTTCTCAAAGAACATTGTAATACTTTCTCATTTATTCCCTCATCCTGATAAATTCTTCAGTAAGAGACACAAAAAATGTCCATAAAAAGGGTAAAAATAACTTAAGCTTTAGCTTTCTGAATGTGAGAGCAAGTAATATATTCAACTCCTTGTCAATAATATACTTAGGACAAGTTCAAGACAAAACATAAAATATTTGTGAAAAGAAGTTCTCTCCAGGACAATCTCATTGATTAACAAAATATGCATCCATTAAGCAAGTAGCCTAAAAGCACTCATAGATTTGCTTTTTTCCATGGTGATATACAATGCTGTTATGATAAGTTTTCACTCATTCAACATTCCAACACTGTACCCTCCACAGTATCTGCTTTCCTCCATTGTGTCTACAGAATCAAATAGTAAGCCATGGTTCTCTTTAAATATATTTGAAAGTGTAGCATCTTTTTTATATTTTACAAATATTATCCACATTAAAAAATCTTCAAAGCTAACTTTTTTATCTTGTAGCTTGCTAACATTTCGTGTTCTTTATTTTGAAAGTATAGCAGTTGAATATTTAAGAGACATACTATAATAAAATACAAAATAGAGTATTACCATTTATATTTTAGCTCAGTTTCAATTGTTTTAATTTGAACAGAACCTCATGCCAAAACTTATCCAACAAAATATTAGGGTTTCAGAAATTGCTTTACATGATTTCTGTCAAACATGATTTAAGTGAACAAAATACTATTTCGCAAGACCTAGTTCCTGGAGAGTAATAAATACCACTTGTATTCAGGAGAGCCCATGGAAACTCTCCTGCCTATGTTACTTTCCAGCAATTCATATTCTAGATGCCTGATCAAACCAACAATTAAACTATCTAATCACTATAGAGATAAAATCAGATTAAAAATTAGATTATAGCACCTGCTCAAATACTCCCATAATCAAAAACTGAAAAAGTCGGTAATCCCTTTTAAAAATGACAGAGGCTTCAGCTCATAAGATAAATAGCACTTAAGTCCAACTCTTGGAAGAAATGCTTGTCCTATGGCCTTTGCTGTAAACTTCCCTCAGTTTATCCTTCTTAATTTCTCTCTTCCTACAAGACTGTGTAGCAATATGCAACATACTTATGCAATATGCAACACATTTATACAATTGGATCTGAGGCAGAAGGGAGATAGTTTTCTTATTTACTTAGAATCCCTAGGAATTAGTACAATACAAGTATTCAATAAATAATGTTGAAAGAAATAGTGAATTAATATAAACCACTGCTGAGATTTTTCAGTTTCTTTCTCAGAACCAATCACCTGAGCATTGGTAAATCCATTCTCATCTTTTGATTCAAAGGTAATTTGACAAAATTGGTCCTTGCTGAGAATAATCCTATCTTGATCAGTCTTTTCTATCCCTTTGGCAGAGGACTCTTTATTTTTCTGAACTTCGAATATCAGATAGCCTCAAGAGTCAGGTGGTGGTGTCCTTTTCCTCTATTTTTCAAAGACCTCATTTAAACTCATGACTTAAATGACATCATTAACTTCCAAATTTCAGTCTGCAGCCTGAAGGCTTGTTCCTGAATTCTGGACTGCAGTCGCTTTCTGGCACCCTCATTTGCACAGTAAATAACCTTTTCCTTCAAGGTAACCAAGATGAGACTTCTGCTGCTTCCGCCATTTACATTGATCTCAATATCAATTGCTGGCTTTTCTCTCTCCCAAAAACTTTGCATGTTACCAACTACTCTTATTTCCACACAGACTGGAGACTTACTAGTAGCAGACAATGACAAAAGTTTCCTCCCCTGTTTTTTGGTTTTGTTTTTGTTTTTTTTTTTTTGCTTTTTGGGTCACACCGGTGATGCTCAGGGGTTACTCCTGGCTCTTTGCTGAGGAATTACTCCTGGCAGTGCTCGGGGACTATATGGGATGCTGGATCGAACCCAGGCCGCCATAGACTGGCTGCGCAAGGCAAACACCCTACCCTCTGGGCTATCGCCTCCATTCCCTCCTCCCTGCTTTTATTTTCATTTTCCTACCAAGGGCCTATCCAAGTGGAATCCAGCTGGTCAGCGAGTCTAACAATCGTTTTCAAAGTTTCAAGTTCCTGATAATGTGAATTTATAAACTGAGCATAGAGCTAAGGATCTCTGAAGTAATTTTGATCTCCCTGCTTCCACTCACAATGGACGGTCAATGCCGTTACCCTGAGGCTCTCTTTAAAATGCAAACTAGATCCATAATTTGCTGCTGCAAAAAAATAAATTAAATGATTATAGTATAGACTTCTTTTATTTATCTTTGTTCTCTTTATACAAGACGCATGTTCTGAGGCTGATACAAACAGAAAGTGATACAACCTGTATGCATCTTCTCTTTCTACCAGGGCTGCCACAAAGGTCTTGCAGTTCCTGGAAGACCAGGACTTCTTTTGCCCTTGGCACTGACAATTTTAAAAGCCTTAAACAAACTTTCCCGGGTTGCTGTTTTTTAAATGATCTCTATCTGAATACAAAGTTGAACTCCATAAAAACAAAAATATTTGTTCAGTGTTTTTTCTTCTCCCCAGAGGAGTCTAGATTGGGTGTTTTAATAGTTTTAGTACTTAACTCTGCCCATATAATTAACCTTATAGACATTAGAGGAAATCTATTGATAACCATATGATTGAGTTGTGTGAATGGTATGTAATCATTGTAGGTAATTATTTTATACTTTTTCCACTGAATAGTTTTTTAGGAAGATAAATAGAGTGGAGGTGTTGCAGGTGTGACTGCGGTTCCCTGCTGCTTGGGCAGGTGGCAGACAGGAGACAGGCTTATCTACACCCACGGCTCTGCCCCAGGGGTCCTGGATGGTTGATGGTCTGACATAAAAAAGACTGGGACCCCTTGTGTGAACCCAGAGCCACAATATAGCCTGCCAAGTTACCCGTGGTGTATTCGATATGCCAAAACAGTAACAATAATGGATCTTATTCCCCAACGAATGGAGATGTTACTGGTGCCTGCTCGAGCATCTCTTTCCCATAGTCATAAAATATTTCCCCTGTATCTAGACTTCCCTCATTCTCATCTTTGATACTAGAGAAAAAACCTGACTTAGACATGAATTAGGAGGCCCCTCATGATTAATGAAGGATAGATATGATTGATCTTATGGATTTTGGAAAGACAATTTGCATGGTGGTGATAACTAGAATGAAAAAGTGTGTTTTTAAAATTCTCCCCTTTTTTAAGAAAAGCAGCTCAGTAGCAAAGCATGTCTTATGTGCCTTACTTTTGTAAGGCCTTGGGTTCCATACCCTGTCCCTACCACATCCCCTTGCACCAAAATATATGAAAACATCCCAGAGACAATGAAGGAGTGGACCTAAGGAAAGGAAATCTGGGAGAATGGCTTAGAAGATGCTGTTTTAAAGACATAATAAGGGCCTAAAAAGGGGAAATAGACTTAACACAAAATCATGATATGAGTTGAAAGATGTAAGAGAGGAGACCTCAGATGGGCAAGTGGATTTCCAGCTGAGACTGTATGAGCGGAGAAATGTTCACTATAGATAAAAAAAGAGAAGTAACTGCTTGAGAGAGATGAGAAGATGTTAATTTTTTTCCTTCTTTTTTTTAATGTTGAGGCATATAGGAAAACTGGAGAGACTGTGAGAACCACTGGGGTCGGCCATGCAGATTGGGATCCTTTGTACACAGGTAGTATCTGAAAACATGAGAGAGGATAAGATGTTTCTTATCTGAGAGGAAAGTGATGCAAATATGAGCACTTGATGACTTGAATCCCGTTATTCATCGATTTGCTCGAGCGGGCGCCAGTAACATTTCCATTGGGCCCTATCACGTGCCAATGTAGCCCAATGGCATCTGGTTGATTCAGATATGAAGAGCCTCAAAAACGTTCCTTCACGGTCTTAACAAGGAAGTCTGACCATCTTGTAGGTGGGTGGCCACTTGATCTTTTGACATCCCATGGGATCCAGTCGGTAACAGCTCTAGTCCAGCGTTTGTCCCCAAATCGCATTACATGTCCAGCCCATCTGATTTTCGATGCCTTGGCAAACGAGACAGCATCCCTGATTCTGGAATAGCGACGGAGGTCAGAACTCCAGATTCCTTCACTCACTTGAGTGAGACGTGATATTCCAAGCACAGCTCTAACGATGCCTCTCTGGGAGACCCGAATAGCATTCTCATCCTGCTTTCGTAGGGCCCAGGTCTCTGAGGCATATGTTAATGCAGGGAGAATGGTGGAGTCGAAGAGATGTGCCCGGAGCCGGAGGTTCTTTTGTCCTTTTAGCTATTTCTTCAATGCCTTTGAAGGCATTCCATGCCGCTCTCTTCCTCCTGCACAGCTCAGGTTTTAGGTCGTTCATCATGTTGACTTCTCGACCTAGGTACACATAACTGCTGCATTCAGAGATGTTTGTTACATTGAGAGTGAATGGGGCCTCAGGAACTAGTTCATTTCTCATGAACATAATTTTCTTCAGATTCAGATGTAGACCTACCTTTCCACATTCTCGGTTAAAGTCAGCCAGCATTTGTGCCGCTTGGCTAATGTTTGGTGTTACTAGAATGATGTCATCAGCGAAGCGGAGGTGGTGTAGTTTCCGACCATCTATCTTCACTCCCATTCCTTCCCATTCTAATTGTCTCATGATGTTCTCGAGGATGGCACTGAAGAGTTTTGGTGAGATGGTATCACCCTGTCGAACCCCTCTTTTGACATCAATGATCACTTCTTTTTTAGAATGGTGACATCCTGGTGGTGAATCCGTAATACAGCTCATGAAGGATCTTGATATATTGGGTTTGAACACCCTGTTTGACTAGGGCTTTGATGACTGCTTCAGTCTCCACAGAATCAAAGGCTTTCTATAAATCAATGAACGTGAGACAGAGCGGCATCTTGTACTCCCTACAAACCTCAATGAGCTTGGTTACTGTGTGGATATGGTCGGTTGTGCTGAATCCTTTCCGAAACCTGCTTGCTCGCATGGTTGTGCTTCATCTAGTGTTCTGCTAATCCTGTTCAGCATGACTCGTGTAAACAGCTTGTAGATGACAGACAACAGGCAGATGGGGCGATAGTTGCCGATGTCGTGAATGTCTCCCTTCTTGAACAGTAGAACTGTCCTGCTGGTTTTCCATTGGGAGGGCACCTTCCATTCAGACAGGTAGCGTGTGAAGAGCCGAGCTAGTGTATTGATAAGTAAGGACGGCAGATTCTTCAGGTGTTCGGGTCTTACTTTGTCTGGACCTGGTGCTGTTCCCTTCTTTACCGACCAGATGGCATGTCGGATTTCAGAAGGGAGAACATTGGGAATGACATATCCATCCTGTGGAATTTGGTATGTGGGCAGGTGGATGTGGCTATCAAAGAGATTTGAGTAGAAGTCCTGGATAATTTTCTCCATTGCCTTTCTGGAAGATGTGATACATCCATCAGGGCTCGGAGGGCAGTCATCTTGGTCTTATAGTTGGCGAATGACAGGCGGGCAGTGCGGATACTTTTTCCCGGCTTCTGCTGCATCTTCCAGTATTTCTGCTCTTCTGTCTTTGAGGTCTGCTTTTATAGCTTCTCTGCACTGTTTAGCAAGCTTGGGCATTAGCATTTGGTCTCCTGAGGCTCGCGCCTTACCACGTTGGCGAATGAGCTCAAGAGTTTCTGAAGACAAGCCGTCCTCTTGTGTCTTTCTCTCTCTCAGCATTCTTCGCACAATCATGGAGGTGCTGAACCAGTCAGTTGTATTCTTCATCGATGTCATCAATGATGGTATCTTCCCATGTTGCCACAATGGTGCCAAAGAGTTCCCAGTTGGTGGTCGTTCTGGGAGTTCTCTTCTTAAACTTTGCAGCCTTTTCTCCCCTTGCGGGAAGTAGAATTTTGCACTAAGGGAGACGGTGGTCCGATCCTGTCTGGAATTTGGGGACGACAGCAACATCGGTCAGACAAAACCGTCGATTGAAGATGATGTGGTCAATTTCATTGTGGAACTGTCCGCCAGGAGATTCCCATGTCCAACGTTTCACTTCAGCCTTCTGAAACTGTGAGTTCCCATGAATAGTCTTGGTGGACATGATGAACTCAGATAGTCTCTCACCCTGTTTGTTCCATTCTAGGCCATGGGTCCCGATGTGAAGTTCTTCAGCCGATCTTCCTGGTCCTATCTTGGCATTAAAATCACCGACTATGATCTTATAGAAAGTGTGGTCTTTTTTATAGAACTCCTCCAATTCCATGTAGAATTTCTCAATTTCATCTTCTTTGTATGTGGATGTTGGTGCATAGACAATGAAGATAGAAATTGCTGGCAGTGGGCCACATCTCCTCAAGTGTAATCGCCCTATTCGGTTTGTTAGGCATTCAAATTAATCAATGTTGACAGCCATGTTCGTGTTGACAAGGACACCAACGCCTCCGACGCCTCATGTTCCAAGGAACAATTCTTCTCCGGTGTCAAATACAGCATGATGCGACTGATGCCTCCTCGTCTCAGTCAGACCAATGATGTCGCACTTGATTTTTTTGCGCTTGCACCATCAGACCCTCAATATATGCTTCCGTTGCCAGTGTACGCGCATTGAAAGTACAGACAGTCATTTTAGTCCTTCTTCGTTTTGGCAGTCTAGGACAGCCGTGAAATTTTATCAGGCACTGCTTGTTTGCCTTTCTTACTGCTGCCGTGTTAAGGGCTCTTTCGGGGTCAGGATAATAAACATTTTTGTTACTGGATTTGGCATATCGAACATGCATCGGACAGCTTGCCAGGCTCTGCCATGCGGGCGCTATATTCTCATTACTTTGTGGGGCTCTCTCAGAGGGGTGTGTAAAATATTTATGGCTTTCCGCTCTGCCGGGTGTACCTGTGTCTTAGGCTCAAGCATTCCTGGGCTTGAAATACTCTCCTCTGAAGGGCGGGTCTCTCCTGGGCGGGTCCTTGTAGGCTGGGTTTCTGACAAGCTGGACTGGAGACTGGATTAATCTGTGGGCTGGAAACTGGATTAATATGCTGGGGGAGATTTTACCAGCTGCAGAGTGTGGATTGTGACTCAGATCGCTGCCAGCAAGGTGTGGGGGTTCTCTGGGCTCCTCCGAGGCTCCATCGGGATGGTGGACTCGTGTCGGAAGTTGCTCTCGTGGTCCATGGAATGCAGGGGGTTCAACGGGAAAACTGGTTTCTGCTCTGCCGAGTGTACCTGTGTCCAGGTATTTCATATGCAAATATGAAAACTAACAAATATAACCAAGAGAAAACAGATGGATGGAGTCTCTGAGAAGAGAATGTAGAATGGACTGAAAGGATATAAGGGGGGGACTTGGACTTGTAGAACATTTCCTTTTCCTGAGAGAGAGGAAGAAACATAAAGCAAATGCAAATACAAACTACTTTTGAAAGTGGGACAAAAACTAAGCATCTTCTTCAAGTGTCACTAGTTTTCCCTGTAAACGAAATGCACTCATTTTAGGGGAACATTGAGAAGTCATTTTATGGCAAGTTCCTCTTCTTTGGGTGGCATGAATAACATAAGTGTCTGTGAACAGATTTGATCTTTAAAACACAGGAAACTGGGAGAGTAGGAACCTGGAAAATAGTCAACAATGATAAATGCTTTTTACTTCACAAAAAAATAAAGAGCGTTTAACCTTATCTAGCATATTAACATTCCTTTTTTTCCAAATCTTGCATACACTTATATTAATCTTATCTCAGTAAAAATTTAATTTAGAACTCAACACTGCACTGTACTGTCTCACTAAACCATCACCCAGGACATCCAGATAGCTGCTTGTTCCTGGTCTTTTCTGATATCAACATTTATCACTGTTGACTATTTTCCAGGTTCCTGTGTTTTAAAGAACAAATCTGTTCACATGCACTTATAATCTCTCCCAAGTTTTAGAAACCAATCTCTTCCTCTTTTCTCTAATGGCATAGTGCACAGTCATGGGTAGGAAACAAAGTTCTATAGGATTATCCTCTCTAATTTATTTCATTTTTTAATTTCCATGACTATGCTTATTCTACATTATCTACTTCAGATAGGTCTAACAGGAAAAGGAAAGCATGCATAATCATGTCACAGAGAAAGTATAAATAGAAAACTACTGAACAAACAAAATTAAGGTCAATTTATTTGGTAACATGTACTTCATTATTTAAATATTTTGAGACATATTTTATATTCTAGGACTATCATTTTTAATTAATTTAATTTAAGTGACACTTGGAAAGTAGCATTACATGCATTTTATTTAAAGCCAAAAAAAGTTCTAAAAAGTTTCAAAGTTAGTTTATTTTATATTTGCCTAACATCATTTTTATTCAAATGTGAAAAAGAAAATACATATCACTTGAGCAAATTTTTCTCATCACCTCTTTTATAGGGTGCTCCCAAAAAGTGCTCAGGTAGGCTAAAGATTCTTGGGTCATTCCCAGTAATTTTCAGGCAACTCAACAAATGGTTCAGTGTTAGAGTCTGAGGATGGAGTGCAGCTAAGACACTGTGATGCTTGGGACTCCTAGCAGTTCCGGGGGTCCACACCTAAAGATGTTCAGGAAACCATGTGGTACCAGTGATTGATTCTGGGTCAACTTTCCCAATTCCTGGACTATTCACAGTCTTATTTGATTTTAAAGGATCCAGTCAATTGCCAGCTGCATTAAAGTCAAATCCTTAGGTGATCTTATTGTTGCTGACTGACCCTTCACTGCCACAGCCATTTTATCTCTCTACCTCATAATGTCTGCTTTTCTCTATTTCATACCTAAATTCACAAACATTATAGTCAAACTATTCCCTTTATTGTGTTTCTTTTTAAAAAACTTGTTCTGACCTTCAAAACCATGGTTTGATTTATAATACCAATAGTGACATTGGTATTAAGTCCTATTAGTCAAGTCCAATTAGTATGTTTTAGACACACATTTCATGTTCTATTTAAAATAAATTTTAACTTATGTCTGCAAATAAAATTAATTGATTTTATAATATTTGATACTATTGATTTTGATACAATTGAAATTGATACTATTCAATGTGCCTGCATTGAAAACAAGGCACTAAACATTTTTATATAAATTATTTGACCTTCCAGATTCAGTCCCCTATTTATCTTTCTGAGATTTTTTTTACATCTCTTCCCCTTACTCACTACCTTATAGTCATATAAACTTTCTTGCTATCTCTTGAACATGCCAAACTTGTTCATATTAACAAAATATTTTTCCTTTATAAGTTTTATTTCTTCTTCCCATTCTGGTCTTAAAGATATTGACACAAAGAAAACTATCTTGTCCATAAATCATCACTATCAATCACCCTAGACATCTAATATATGACATTATTTGCTGTGTGGGATAAACATGTTTGTTAATATTTGAATCTTGTTTAGTTTACTCCACTCACATATAAAGAGCAACTTATTTTTTGTGCACTCATTTACCTAAGGAGATTATCACAGTCCTGACACAGAATTATGGTCTATTTCTCTAAAAAGTAAGTAAGAAATATTAAACTACTCACTAAACATAAGGAAATAAATCTAAAAATTTTCTAGAGGAGATTGCAAAGATATAATTTTAAAGAACACTGATTTTGAGACTCTAGAATCCCATGGAAATTATTTGTGTCAAAGGAAGAGTTGGGATAGAAAAACGAGCAAACATCCCAGAGATGATGGAAATTAAAAAGATCAATTTATTAGCAATTATTTTTAATCTTGCCTTGCCAAACTCTGAGTATCTGGGTGGTGAACCATTGTGTTAAGAAGGACATCTGTATGTCAAGAATTTTGCTATCTCATTTCACTATGCCCAGTGCAATCATTTTTTTAATTGTATCTATGTATGTAATGTCTTGAGAGGCAATATGCTGAAGAATAGAGTGCATCAACTATGGGATAAGCAGACCCAAGCTCTAGATCATTCTATCTCTTGACTTTGCATCAACTATGGGATAAGCAGAAAAGCCACACATTGGCAATACTGCTCAATAGACCATTTTGTTTCCTCCCAACCAACCAGCTAAGACCCCAAAAGACCCAATACTCCTTAAGGCCAAGTGTTTTATATGATACGGCTACTATTTATTTAGTAACTTGATCTTATTTAGCCAATAATTTGATCTTATTTTCTTTCATATTAAGCCAAATTTCAGTTCTTTCCACAATGCCTATTATTATTTGTTAATAATATTATGTTTCCCTAGGACAAAAATTAAATTGATGGACTAACCTAAGTAAAATTTATCAAGCTTTGATCTTGGAGCCCGAGAACATATTCATGAATACAAAAACTTAGATAACATCTTCCTTTTAATTGAAACCTAGAGCCTCTGGTTTCACCAATACTCAGTATGGCTGAAGTCCCAGTAATTTTATACTTATTTTCTTTGGCTCATCATTCAAATGCTTATACGGAATTTCATATTATATTATGATTTAATTTATATAATTTACATATTATATTATGTTTAATATGTCACATAATTTATGTATTATATAAATTACATTATATAATTTGTATATTATATAACTTATATTATAATTCCAAATATGTACAGAATGAATAAAACAGAAAAGGAGCCTATCATGTATTCTCATAAAAGCTCTAATTTACTGGCTCTAATATACTAATTTAAAAACTCTAATTTACAGTATAACTTTTCCAGGCTTATATTAGACAATCATAGGTGCACAAGCCTTTTGAGTATACATTATTCTTTATTCTATTTTTAGAGACATAATCTGCTAAGGGCAGTAATTCCTAATATATTGAAATTACATGACTTCCAGATATTGAAACACAGTTATTCTTCTAATTTCTTTATACTAGAGACCGTAATTAATATTTCACCATCAACTCATAGAGAATTTGGCATATTCTTAAATTTATATAAATAGAATCTTATGCCAAACTTTTTACAGTCAGCAAATATGTACTATATATCTATTTTGACATATATAAATATGCATATATTAGTAATATATGGTACATTTTGATTTTTCAATTAAACAAATACTTCATATATTTGTATATAAAATATTCTAATATAGTTAAAACAAAATACATTTGCTGAAACATAAATTATTAGTAGAAACTGTCAATTTTATAAAAGAATTATCACTATCCTATCACTATCCTCCTGTTGATCATCTATTTGCTAGAGCAGGCACCAGTAATATCTCCATATGCCCTGCCTCATGCTAGTAGAGCCCAAGGGCATCTATTCGCTCCAGGAACATAAAGAGCCTCAAACCATTATATTAGGTCATGGGAATGAACTAATATAATTGTTACTGGTATTTGGCATATCAAATAAAACAGGGCAGCTTGCCAGGCTTTTCATGCAGGTGGCATACCCTTGTAGTCACCTCTAAATATAGCAAGTGGCCAGGCGAGACGGGCTGTGATAGGCTGTCACTGGGTGGAGTTCTGACGAGAGGGAAGTCCGGATGTGGAAAATGGCGGCCCGATGGAGTGTAGGGTCATCTGGCTTGTTGTGCGGCTCTGCTGCGGTGGCGGGCCAGGGCTAGAACCCGCCATCTCTCCCAGGTGCCTCGTGAGTGGCTGGGCACAGAGAGAGCAAGTAGCAGCTCTGCCCCATGTCTGTTTAAGTCTCTGGTTCAACACACCTGGGCTGGATTGAAAAAAAAAAACCTGCTGCAGGGTGGAACTTCGATGAGACGGGCTGTGATAGGCTATCGCTGGGTGGAGTTCTGATGAGAGGGAAGTCCGGATGTGGAAAATGGCGGCCCGATGGAGTGGGGAGGGGTCATCTGGCTTGTTGTGCAGCTCTGCTGAGGTGGCGGGCCAGGCCTAGAACCCGTCATCCTTCCCGGGCGCCTCGTGAGCAGCTGGGCACAGGGAGAGCAAGTAGCAGCTCTGCCCCATGTCTGTTTTTCTTTTTTTCTTTCTTACAGAAAAGAATTATACACATACATATATGTTTCTAGCAATAATTAATGAGCATTATAGTTGTTCCATACAAAGAAGCGCACATTGTGTTAGTGTATTGTCTTTCTATATCTTTCTAAGAGACATATGAATCCAAGAATCTATCATAGAATCTAGGCTAGTCCTGTGTAAAACATAACATATGTGTGTGTTTATGGTAAACAAACATGATTCTTCTAGACTTATTGACAGCCAACCACAAAAAATTCAAGATAGATTTTCATTTTAAGAGATTATAGTAAAAATTATGACAAGCATCAGAATTTTTTCATCCAAATAGAACTTCTCTATGTAGGCTGCTATTATTGTAAGTGCATGAAAGAATTTTTTAAAAATTATTCTTGATGTTTCTATGACCTGACTTTTCATCTTCAGAATCATAATGCTTAAAATATTTTGTGATTTCACACTTCCATTGGTTCTCTCATAGCATTCTTTATAATTTAGGGAGATAAAGGTGTTATCATCCTGCTTAGACCTCCATGGTTGGCAATGGGTGCGCGGCAAAAATAGCAGCCAAGATAATGAGGTTTTCCAGAGGAGGTGCCTAGACATGATGCTCACTGTTTGACTTGAACTGAAACTATGTTCCAGATCAGCGTTAGAATTAGATAAAGCTAAAGAGATTCCATACCTAGGTTACATCACTTGAGTTCAGCTGTCCTCAACACACCTCAAATATGCGAAAGTGTTGACTAATGAGCCCACAGCTACCATATGCTATTTATTTTAAGGACTAGTTATTTCATAATCTGCTCAACTGATGCCTAAATCAACAGTTAAAAGTGGAGAGGTTTAAGAGATAATTTCGAGAATTTGTTGTGAAATTAAGACTTTACCCTTCCTCCATATGTAATCTCCATAAACCAGGTTCTGAAACATAGGAGTAGTTAGGAAAGAAATCCCCAGGTTACTTTTTACTTTTCCCATTTTATGTTGGTTGTGCTCATAGTTAATACATGTATCATTTGTCTAGTATTTTCTCTGTATTAATCATGACAGTAGTAATATATAGTAATATGTTATTAATGATGTATTTGGAAGAAGAGGATGAGACACCTGTAAATAAATAATCTCAAGGGCTAAAAATAATATCAATCTGTAATTTTAATTTTTACTAAATTAATTTGAAGAATATGTATGCATGTGAATATGAGTGCATGTGTTTGTGCATGAATGCATCAAACTTTTTAATTAAAATAGGAACAGTAAAGATATTGAATGCCAAAGTCAAGCTTAACATTTTTTTGCCCTCAGAAGTAATTAGGCACAGAATAGCCATTCTCTTTGCAACCTTGGGCTAATTAAAAATGCTTCTCTTAGTAGCTGGTAAATGATTGGGATCTCGGTTCTACATATCTTTGGTCAAGAGACTTTTGCTCATCCAGGTGATGGTGGGGATTGAACTACTCAGGATGTGGCACATTCAAGACATGTGCGTTACCACTTTAGACCCTATCTTTATCACTAAGTTTTAAAAGGTTTTTAATAAACTTAAATTAAGCGTTGTACAAATACATACCTTTAACTCCTTTGTACAGATGTTTGAATAATATATCCTGGCATATCAATAATTCATGGCAGGTAGATACTATCTTTTATTATAATAATAAAATGGAAAAAACAGAATAAGTGGAAGATATATTTATTTCTATTATGTTTTCTCTGCTTTGATATTCAGAATCGCTTTGTAATAAAGTTGTGAAAATTCACCAAAAAAAGAGAGATTTGCACAGAGTGACTCTGCTGTTACTTTTTATTGTTTTTGTCCTTTATTTGTTAGATTTCTTTATTAACTTATACTGTTTTCAGGCTGTGGCAGTTTACTAAGTCTACCTGAAAAGCCTCTCTGATCCCATAGGTACATACTGAATGGAAAATCTAGGATTTTATTTCACCCATCCAGAGTCTCTCTAAATTTCAGAGCATCAGTGTCCTACTATGAAGAATAAATTCATAGGCCTTCCTCTAAGAATATATGGCAAAAAAATATATATATATAGTGTATGTGATAGTTACTTATATTAAAATGTGAAAATAGTATTTGTTGTTCGAAAAATAGAAAAACCTCAACACGCTTTTAGAAGTAGTGTAAGATATTACTAAAACTATGCATCTGAGTGTATGCAATGTTTCATAATATTTTATCTGCTTAATAGTTTATGTTAAGGGTGGTAAATAAGAGAGATCATGTCCAAAGACAACGCTGACAGAGATATGTTAAACTGGCATGGTATTACTTTGTATTACTAAATCCAATACTAAAGATAGAAAAAAGAGAGAGAAACTAGAACTGAGAAGGGAAAGGAGTTGATAAAGGGGTACAGTACAAACAAATCAATTATGGTCATAATGTCACAGATTGGGGTCTAAGAGCTAGCTTAAATGACTGGAGAGCATGCCCTACATGCACAAGGCCCCAGTGTCCACCCTTGGAACTGGCGTGTCCCTTCTGCAGCATGCATGGTGTGACACTTGAGTACTTTTACGGTGATCCTGGTTGCATCCAGCACTGCGGAGGTCTGACCTGCATCACACTGCATTGAATCATCCAGGCCAGTCAGTTAAAGATCTCAAGAAATGACCTTGAAGTCCCCTGAGCATTGTGTACATGCTCTCTGTTCCTAAGTCACATGCCCCAAGCACTATGATGAAAATACTGACACTTGTAACCCTTAAAACCACAAGTGTATATGATACACCACTACCAAGTGCTACTGGTCCCACTACTCAAGAGTGGCACCTCACCAAACACCACAGTGTAACCTCCAGTCATGTGGATATATATGTACATGTACATATGTATATTTGTGACCCTCTTATTCGCACTATTTGCATTTATTTGTACTATTTATACTATAAAGCAACAATTTCTACTACTAACCTTAATCGAGAAACTTTGTTTTAGAATGCATGGTTTTAACTGATTAATACCTATTAAACACTACTTTTGTTTATACCTTCATCTATTCTGGTTCCTAAAGATCCATCCAACTTTTGTTTCCCAAGACCCAAGAAGTATTCTACAACTTAAAGGAGTTAGGTCACTCTCTTTAACTAATCTCTTTAATTACCCAACTCACCCCCAAGCAATGAACTAAGCAGAAAGACAACATATTTCACTACTGAGTATCTGAGGTTGGTAAAACTGGATCAACTAGATTCTACTCTGTCAAGTTTCAGGTTTCTGAATTTCTATCCTTGATGAAATACTGTAAGGGTGATCATTATATTAGAGGAGTGTACAATTTTAGCTAACTTTTTGATTGCTTCCTCTGTATTTTCTTCTTCCACTAGTCTTATTCATTTGTTTGTTTTTATTTGAAGATCATACCAGCAGTCATACTGGAACCATGTGGTGCCAAGCATCAAACTCACACACACAGATAAAATTAGTCCTAGCTCTTCAAACCATTTTCTCAGTCCTTCTTCCAATGGTATTTGCACAAGGCTCTTCCATAATCATTGAAAGCCAATAAACAAACAAAAAAGACTTTTTGACTATATCTTATAGTCTGGCTTGTCAATCAAAAAATGTTATCCTCATCTCCAAATTTCTCAGAAGTGCATCCTATATTTCTAATTGCTAAACTACTCAGTGGAATCTGACATTTGCTCCATGACTTGACCCAAATTTCTATTATGACTTCTAAGGGTGCAAGCAACTCTAAGTTTCCACATCATGAAAAGAACATTTTTTACTCTTTACCTATAGAAGTTAAACTCAGTTTGAAAGCTACTGATAATCTCCCATTTGTTAAATTCTACCTCCTTGGTTTCTACGCCACCACATCTTCTGATTATTCATATATTTCAAGTATTTCCCTTTGCCCATTTTCTGTGTACAACCAATTATATTACTGAAGCATAGATCTTAATTATTATTATTAATAAATCATTATTCTCCATTTGTGTTGCCATTTGTGTTGATCACTTCTGTGATCTCATCTAGACTATATTTGAAAAACCAAATGCTTATTAATGATTTCCAAATCTCAAATTCTAGGTCCATATTTCCCACTGGAGATTTATATGCTAAATGGCATGATAGACAGCGCCACAAAATAAAGAGTGAATCTTCAACTTCTTCTTCAGAAATGAAATTATCTATTTGTCAATAAAATTTGTTCCTAGCCTTATTATCCCTGATTTATGACATTATCATTCAAATGAATATTTAAGATAGAAAATCACATGTCATTATCTTTACCACTTCTCTTAATTCTAGTAAGAGAAATAACATATTTCTGATAATTCTACTCCAAAATACTTTTGAAATCTCTATCATTTTATTTTCACAACTGCTAGAATTAAGACTCTTATCTTCCCTTATTCACTGTGCCTTATATCTCAATAGTTCTATAAACATTTCATTACCTTCCATTAGCTATTTGGATTATTTCTAGAATGTTTATCTCTTTAATTACTTTATATTTCCTTAGAATTAACTAAGTCCCTTGAGCTGAAATGGCTCCTTATTGGTATTTATGATCTTATTTCTTGATGCTGAATTTCACACTTTTTATTTCTCTCATTGTTCTCATATCTTTATTTTTTCACCACTTAATGCCATTCTTTATATTCTGTAAAACTTGTTTGTAGTTTCCCATATAGAATTAGGTTCTGTCCTTCATATCTTGCTTAGGATATCTTTATTTTTTCCTTTTCTTTTCAACTCCATCAATAACCCCCTACTTGCCTAACTTCTACTTAACATTGAGAATTGCCAGACATAATGCCCAAAGCTTTTCTGACACAACCCCTACTGATATCGCACCCAAGAAGAACTGATGGTTTCTCCTCCAAGACTTCACAATGTCATGTATTCCTATACATTCAACTTTAGTATATTGCCAGGAAGAAGTTAATTTCTGTGAATATTTGCTGCTTGGATCAATGTGGAGCAACTGGTTGTCTTCCTGCTGACTTGTTTTAGTTTTGATTTTCTGAGATTTCTAAATGTGATGTCATTTCTTTAAAGGATACTGAATAAGAGAGGGTGGTGATCAATGATTGCATCATTTCCTGACATTTTTTCTTCGAACTCTTCAGCTTTATGATTTTGTTTGAAAAGTTGTAGGTTTGCAGTATATTAAACACATTCATGCCCAAATGTGGCCATCAAATGACATTTCAAAAGTAATGATTGTCAAATAGCCTCTATTATAGAACAGTGTATAACCTGTTTTCTTCAATAGAAGTTGTAATCAAAGGTTCCCTATAGTTTTTGTGCCCTACTATTCTAATTTTTTCACTAGAGATGAAGTAGGATCAATTTTCACCTGTGTGTTTAGTCTCTACATCACCCTGGTACAAGTGAGTATTGTGATTGGTTAAAGAGTTAGTCACCAACAAAAGACTCTCCAAAAAGCATGGGAACCACTATTCCAATAATCAAGAGATTACATAGTACCTTTTTACAATATTGTGGAGTTTTCAGTTCTAGAAAAAAAATGTGTTTCCTGCAACTTAAAAGTCCGAGCCTAGGATTTGTCGCACAGGAAGCATCTGGGTGTTGCAGGTCAGGGGCGACGGAGGTTACAATAGGCAGGTTTCACAGACAGTGATTAAGTGTATGGAAGCTGGTAGTTTCAGGAATAGGATGTGACTGCTTTGTAAAATAAGACAGAATAAGCATGAAATAAATATTGAGATGTGTCAAGAAAAAAACTAAAAGGTTTCAAGAGGTTTCAAAACAAAATAAATTACCACTCAGTGTATAAAAATGATAGAAACGGAAAAGTAGGAGATTGCATTTTCAACTCAAAAAAGGGGGTGAGGTATGGGGTGACAGAAGCAATGCAGAAACATTTGCAGATGGCCAAACCTAACGTTTTGTTTGGATGGCATTAGCAAGGAAACACTGCAGGGGAAGTGAAAAATATACTTTTATTAAAACATTTCTAATTTCATAAATAAAAATTTATTTAGCACTCTACCTGAGTATTGCTTTCTTTTTAATTTTACATGCAAAAACATCTCAAATTTTCCATATAAACTTACAAAGTAATTCAGCAAATTGTTTTAAGTATCTCATTCCATATAATATATAATTATTTTTAAGTTTTATTATACCACCATGAGACATACAATTACAAGGGTGTTCATAACTGGGTCTCTGTCATACAGTGTTCTAGCACCCTATCCTCTAGCAGTGCCCCATTCCCACCACCAATGTCCAATGCTTCCTCCCACCCAAATCCAGCCTGCCCCTATAGTAGGCACCTTTTCTTTCTCTCTTTCTATCTCTGTCTCTGTCTCTGTCTCTGTATTTCTCTCTCTTCTCTTACACTTTGTGGCTTGCCCTACAGATATTAACGATTTATGATATAAGTCTCTATGGTAATTTGATTGTTCAACTATTCTGGGTTACTGTCTAATTTCCAATAATAATCTTTAGAGAATATATTTATTTACTTATTACCTGAGGTAACTTCCAATGAAAGTAACCTCATGAAAACCAATCCTCAAAACTCTTCTGTGTTCCTTTTGCCAATTGCCGCAAAGACTTCTCCCTTATTCTTTATTTTTTATGCCCTCTCTTCAAAAGCATTTGACTTCTGAGTCTTCAAAAAGAATCATAATGGCTTATTAAATAACAGTTTCTAATGACTCAAATTTAATAATAAAATAAATCTTGTAACAACACAAAAATTATAGAGTCCAGTTTTACCCTCCAATGAAATTAAATGTAGAAAAAATATATCAACATGCACATATTACTTTAGATTAAACAGAAACATTTTTGCCGAGTTTTAAAATTATGGGGTTTAAATGAAATTTTGCAATAATATAGTGCACATAAACTGCTGGTGTTGATAGTATGTCCTCGGAATATTAGACACTATCCTCAAAATTTAGGAACATCAAATCATTTCATATACTAGAAGTCAGTATTATGCATAAAACCAGGTGTAATTCTCAAATATTTTAAACATCAGAAAATATCAGAAAAAAACTATAAGAGAAAAAGGCATATACTGAGGATTAGAATTCACTGCTACATTATGGAATCCTAAATTCTTCTATGTATTAAGCAAAAACTGAGTGATTCTTTTTTATTTCTAAACCATAAACACACCTGTGTCATGTGTTATAAACATAGCATTCAAATAATGCCAAAATTAAGTATGAACACATTACTCCAGGCTATTCCCCATGAGTTATAATGAAACAGGAGTTTTAAAATAGAAGAAAAGGTATCTGCACTTTATTTTTATTTAGCAAACATTTGTTCTTTTTTAGTTGTTCACAAGGAGTCATACCATTAATTTTCATGAAGGATATTTCTACTATTACAGCGGAAAATGTTCTACTACTATTTCTCAGTAGCAGTTGAAATTTAAAAAAATATAAAACTCTGACTTCATTATACACATATTATTTTAGATAAAATAGAAACATTTTTGTCTGAGTTTTTTAAAATAAGGGGCTTAAATGAAATTTTGTGATAATATAATACACATAGACTTTTTGTTTTGTTTTGTCGGTCACACTCGGCAATGCTCAGAGGTTACTCCTGGCTCTTTGCTGTCAGAAATTACTCCTGGTGGTGTTCAGGGGACCATATGGGATGCCAGGGATGGAACCCAGGTCGTCCGTGTGCAAGGCAAATGCCCTACCTGCTGTGCTATCGCTCTACCCATAAACTGTTGATATAGATAGTATGTCTTCTTCAGAATATTAGACATTTTCTTTAAATTTTAGCTCAAGTTCCACCTTTGCTTAAGGCTAGTCAAGTTATTGCTAAAAATGGGAAGAATTATGGCACTATATCCTGGCTTTATTAGGAGAGTCAAAAAACGTATTGAATCTAGAACAATGCTTGACCCAAAATGAATATGTGCTATTTTTATTACCAAACATCACAATATTAAAACTAATGGATTTGCGGGCGGGCGATAGCCCAGCGGGTAGGGCGTTTGCCTTGCACGCAGCCGGCCCATGCCCGCCCGGGTTCGATACCCCGCATCCCATATGGTCCACCGAGCACCGCCAGGGGTAATTCCTGAGTGCAGAGCCAGGAGTAACCCCTGAGCATTGCTGGGTGTGACCCAAAAAGGGAAATTAATTAATTGATTAATTGATTGATTAATTAATTAAACTAATGGATTTTACTTCTCTACCTCTCTCTTTTGGCTACCTTTCCTCTTCTCAACCCTATGTTTCTCCTTAACCCACTACCCCCCTTACATATTCTCCCTGGGAAATGTTATCCTCACTTATAGCTTTCAAATTCAACTAGTTTTTCATGCTCCTTTCATGCCATCACCAATTATTAACTGGAATTAAGAATAATAGAGTTCTAAAACCAAGTTCACTAGCATGCTCTGTTTCCTACCCATTCTTTTCCTCTCCTCGGAACAGATTCTCCCTCATTGCCCAAGCTAGAGTCCAGGCAATGCCATCCAGACTTGCTCTCTTAAACCACTCAACATGTGATCAGCCTCTCCATTTTGTGTCTTAAAACTATCTTCAGTACATTCTGTCCCACTGCTTTTGCTCTTCCGTTTAATGTCTCAGCAGGTCCTTCCCATCTCTATCAGAGTTGACCTGGTATGGGACATGACTAGCTTTCTAAGATAGCTTTGTCACTTTTTAAATTAAATGAACTCATTAAGTCCTATATTCCTCTTTTTTAAGAGAGGAAAACAATACAGCCATTCTCTACCACCATTCTAAGAACAAGATGAACCTCCATTCAAAGCTCCTTTTTGAAGCCTTTGGAAAGTTTTGGATTTCTAACTTTCCCAAGTGCACTGAATACCTTAAAGATAGAAGCATGCTTTGATGGTCTATATGCCCAATAAATTGTGATGCTTGACCAATGTAGTATAAAGATATTTGCAGGATAAAATTAATTGTAATAGGTAGGGATCAGTTTCCCCAGTATCAAGTGTTAGAACATCACTGCTGTCTAATCAATGCCATCCTAAATCTAAGTGTATGTATGCCTCCCTCCAGCACTGCCTACATTTTTCTGTGAACAACTAAACTGAATCTCCTGACTGTGCATTCTAATTCTAACTGCATTTTAGCACCCATAGGAAGAAATTGTAATAGGTACTCACATACACAATTATAATATTTATGCCTAGACTCCAAATCTCCCAATGCCTGGATCACCTCAACGTTAAGTTGTCTATGTGCGTATGCACACACATGTATAATCCTTTATTATTTGTTAAGTTTACTATTCAAATCCACAATAAAACCTTTCTAAATGAAAAAGAATCTTTTTATAAGATAGGAAATTGGATAAATATTATTTATTACTCTATTCACAAAGGTATTTGCAGCTCTATGTTCATTGTAACACTGTTCTCTATAGCCAAATCTGGGAACAGCCTAAATGTCTAAAATTAGATGACTGGATTAAAAAAAAGTGATTGTACATATACTTATGAAATAATTTTCTCATACTGGGCTATGATTAAAGATGAGAAATTTCTGTTACGTGAATGGATGTGAAAATATGATGCTGTGTGAGGTTAGTTAGAAGGAAAGGGACAGCACAGAATGATCTGTCTTATGTAAAGCACATAAGAAATATGGTAATGGAATAAAAGATGTGCAAATGACACAGAAATTTAGAACTGGTTTTCCATTGAAACTTATGATGAGGAGAATGGGAAGTGGGAGGCCAATGGAGGGAAGCAGAAACTCTGGTGGAAGTTTTATGTATGAAACAGTTTTGTAAACCATGGTACTCTTTGTAAGGTTTTTAAAAAATAAGAAATTGCAATTTCTTGTTTTTTTAATTTTAAGTTAAATAAGAAAATTTTTAAATTTCTTAATTTAAAAAAAAAAATTGGAATTAAAAAAGAAAATAGTATTTATTACATATGTTTTTCTTTTAAAAAATAAGAATAACTGCTGCAATTTTTTTAATATGGGTTTGACAACTGTGATAATAATTTGAATCAGGCTTGAAACAGAAGTAATTATTTTTGCTGGTGTAAGTCCTTGCAGTATAATTGAGTTTCATGCTGGTAAAATGTCTGAATTGTTATCAGGTCTTCTCAGGTCTCAGACTACACATAGAAATCCTGGATTTTGTGAAGCACTGACAAAGCAGGTGATTTAGGTCTCCAATAGCATGGAAAGGGAAAAATACCCAGATAATTGTAATGTGTACACACATATACAATTATAATGTTTATGTCCAGACTCCAGATCTCCCGATCTCTGGATCACCTCAACATTGTGAAATTGCCCATCCAGTTATTCTTAAGGAAATGTGCTTGTGGCAATCAGATTGCTTTGTTTGGAACTCAGAACAATTGACACTTGACCTATCAGTAAGCATAAATTTTATGAAAGCATGAGCTTTCCTTTGTCACTGATCTTCTAGCATTGAGGAGTCCTGACATGATCTCCTCTTTGTCATGTTTGAAGTTTTCTCCAACTCTCACATATATGGTAAATGACATTATCAGTGACATGATCATTGTTCTTCAAAAAGACAAACCTATCAATGATCACATTAACCCAGGTGATTAGAACCAATGTGTTTTATGTGTGGTGCGCCAAAATCAGAAAGTATAGAAATGAAACTGAAGTTTTTAAGATACAAAGACAATCCACAGAGTGGGAAAGAATATTTACCCAATACCTATCTGACAAGGGGTTAATATCCAGGATATATTAGGCACTAATAGCACTCCACAAGAAAAACCCAGCCAACCCCATCAAAAAATGGGGAGAAGAAATGAACAGAAGCTTCCAAAAAGAATAAATTCGAATGGCCAAAAGGCATATGAAAAAGTGCTCTTCATCTTTAATCATCAGGAGATGCAAATCAAAACAACAATGAGGTACCATCTCACACCACAGAGACTGGCACACAACCAAAATAGCAAGAACAACCGGTGCTGGCATGGATGTGGGGGAAAAGGGACTCTGATACACTGTTGGTGGGAGTGCCGACTGGTCCAGCCCTTTTGGAGAACAATTTGGGCATTCCTCCGAAAACTAGATATTGAGCTCCCATTTGATCCAGCAATAGCACTCCTGGGAATATACCCCAGAGACCAGAGACCGAAAAACACATAGTAGAAACACTATCTGTACTTCTTTATTCATCTCTGCGCTATTCACTATAGCTAGAATCTGGAAACAACCTAAATGCCCGAGAACAGAGGACTGGCTAAAGAAACTGTGGTTCATCTACACTATGGAATACTATACGGCTGTCAGAAAAGATGAAATTATGAAATTTACCTGCAAATGGATGGACATGGAGACTATCATGCTGAGTGAAGTTAGTCAGAAGGAAAAGGACAGATATAGAATGACTGCATTCATTAATAGGACATAAATAGATACCAGTGTTTTACTAAATGTGGGAAATGGTAATGGCAGATTAAAACTCACCACTGAATATACACAAAGAGACTTAAGTGATAAACTCTAAATATCTGCAGGGCTAGCCACAATGTGTAAAAGAAGAGGGAGAGAGATGCAGAGACAGAGAGAGAGACAGAGAGAGAAAGAGAGGAAACTGGGGTACCTGCTATTAAGGCAGCCTGGGGTGGGGAGGGGTGGGGTACATTGGTGGTGGAAATGGGGCACTGGTGGAGGGATGGGTGCTGGTATACTGTATTACCAAGAACCAACTATGAACACGTTTGTAATTGTATGTTTCACGGTGGTATAATAAAAAATAAAAAAAAAGAAACTGAAGTTTTTAACTCCTAATTCTGAGAGAACATATACAGTATTTAATTTTGGAGAGTGAGGTGTTTTAATACCTTTTTAAGGAAAATTTATCTTTCTTAGGAAAATTGTGAATTTTTATTTATAATTCTAATGGTCCTCTAGTTCTAACTTTAAACTTTATCTTTTGATTTTTGCCAGATGTGGGAGAGTAATATGGGGATCCCATATGGAGACCATCATGATTTTCAGACAACTGGCTGGGGAGTCTGATGTGAAGGCGGAGGGTGAAGGGCTGCAGGACCCTGTGACGCCAGAAACTCTCAAGTCAATCCAGCAGTGATCAGGAACTTCCAGGGCCACCAACAGAAGTATTGGTGAAGAGGCCAGAGATCAGTCTAGTGTCAGTGGCACGGAAGGCATGTGCCTTAGCCCCTGTACCATCTCTCCAGTCACTTTGTCTTTAGACGTAAGATGGGGTGATCTCATGATTAAACTAGATATAGCAATCACTAAAATGATAGTTAATTCATGATGTATTATTCGGATCCATAAGCATACTAAAAGTAAATAAGGACAATCTTCCTTTATAACTTTGTTTAAAGACCTTAAGCAATACTTTTATTCTTTAGACCTCCCTCTTTTTCTGATGTATAGAAAAGTTCTAGACACAAGAGCAATCAATTGGTGATTATGTTAAGGATGACAATAAGAAATAACCAGAGACGTTTCTGGTATTTTAAAAAAGAATTGCTGTTCTTGGAGCTCTTGGAGATAAGCTAATGGAAGAGCAACTGCCTCGCAAACGTTAATGCCATGTATTCAGTCCCTAGTACCACGTGGTGCTGGATTTGGTTCTAGAAGCTCTGCTGCTTCTGCTTCTCAGCTCTGCTGTCTGTGATCTAACCTGTGCCACAATAATTTATGTCCACAGGCCAACCAGGTATATGCAAGCTACACAACCAAGAAAGTTCAACCCCCAGTGAGCTCTGAAACTGAAAAAGTAGGTGTACCACAGCTACTGGACTAGAGTCGTTACTGACTGGATCCCATAGGATGTCAAAAGATCACATGGCCGCCCACCTACAAGATGGTCAGACTTCTTTGTCAAGACCCTGAAGGAATGGTTTGAGGCTCTTCATATTCCTGAATCAACCAGATGCCATTGGGCTACATTGGCATGTGATAGGGTCCAATGGAAATGTTACTGGCGGCGCTCGAAAGCAAATCGATGAATAACGGGATTCCAGTGATCAAGTGATCAAGTGACCACAGCTATTAAAGTGTGACTAAATCTAGTGAGCATACATGTGAACACCATTGTGACTCTCAATGAGCAAGACAGTACAGCTCACAGAGTATGAACTCAGCAAGCACCAAGATCAGGCTTTGTGAGTACCAAAACTAGCATGTAAGCTCCAAAGGACACCACAACAAATGCACAAGCACCACAGTCAAGCATGTATGTATGTGTCCATTGTCACAACAGAAACAGTTGAAGGAATAGAAGTGATTAGGGGAGAGAAATATGTTATTGTACTTTCAATCATCTTAACTCACTGTGCAGACATTGTTGGAAATGTAAACATAAAGAAGAAAATATAAATCATTTTCTTAAAGTCTTTCCATTAAAAAATAGTCACTATAAGGACCCCAGCAGTCTGCAAGAGTATGGCGATGAAATATTTTCTTCCTTTGCCACATTTAGAGATGACATTCCAGAAAAATGCCAAAATTTCCCTGAGTGAGTACTTTGTCATTGTGAAGGACTCCAGAGGCATACTACAGAGAGACTAAAGTCTCATCAAAGTGGAGTTCAGCCTCCGGGCAAGAAGAGACTCCAGGTTGCAAAATGGTGGAAAAACACAATGAACTGGGTGCAGTTCACACCAGCTGCAATCATGAACAGCACAGGATCAAGGGGGTCATGTTAGTTGAAATCTGAAATTTCCTGGCTTGGGTGAAAATACATACACCCACGGGGTTCAGATGAGGTCAGGTGTTCCTTGCTCTGTATCTTAAGCCCAGAAACATGAGTTAATGCTTGAAGGAATTGATATTGAACTTGTGTCAAATCGAGCTGCATTGATTCAGCAAGCCACAATACTTAAAACAAAAGTACTGGAAAATTTTTGGATGTTTCTGAAAAAGGAACTGTGTCACAGGCTGATGAAAAAGATCTAAGTTTTCCGGCTAAAGCAGAATATTCCAGATGTTTCTTCAGACCTATTTGTGATAATGAGATGCAATAAAACTATATGAATAGTATCTTAAAAAATAAAAGATGTTATAAACCACTATTAACATTTGCAGATAGTTCTTACCTAGCCTAACAATTTTGTTTTATGGGCTTTTTTATTTTTTTTGAGCCACAACTGGCTGTTAACAGAGATTACACCTGTCTCTATGCTAAGGAATCATTACTAACAGTGCTCAGGGTACCATACATGATATCAGGGATCATCTGATCATCCAGGTTTGCCACTGCAAGGCTAGTGCCTTAACACCTTTACTATATCTCTAACCCACATTATTTAGCATTTTAAAATGTATGTATTGAGCTTTAACAACCATCAAAAATATCTATGCTGCTGTTTTTCCTGGTAAGATCATTATAAAGAGAGAAGCATTAGCAATTGTTGCAGCATAATGTTGTTCAGGGTCTCTGCATCTTGCCTGGAGTTGCCTCCTGCAGTCCACTTTGTAGATGGAGCAGGAGGACAGTTGAATGTGGCAGTTTATTTTACCACGATTCTATATTAGCTGGTAAAAATATTTTCTCTCACGCTGCTACAATCATCATGGAACTAGGTAGATCTTACCAGTATATTTACCTGGCCACATTGAATCTCTGAGTAATTAGACTAGAGAGAAACGCTGTTTTCCTCTAAGCAAATACATGTGGCTCTCTAATAAGTCTAAAGGATAATATGCAAAACAACTATAAAGTAAAGATGAGACTCTTGTGAAGGTTTGGAGGAATATATACTTGGCTGTAGAATAGCCATTGGTACAGATGCATGCCTTTGTATTCTGAGATACAGTTCATCCCAAATGCCCTCCCCCATATACCAAGAACCCACAGCTTTGACTGAGCAACATTTACATTTTAAAAGAACTAGGCAGGCTAGGGGAGGTGGGCAGGGAATTGGGGATATTGGTGGTGGAAAATGGGCACTGGTGGAGGGCGGGGTGCTAGAACACTATGTGATCGAAACCCCCAAACGTGAACAACATTGTAATTGTATATCTCACTGTGGTATAATAAGATATTAGTAAAAAATAAGAACTAGGCAAGGTCCTGGGAGAAGTTACCTGAGAGGAGTTGACCCCAACTGCTTTTCGTTGTGGTGGGTGGTCTGTATTGAAAAGATGTAAGAACTGTAGCCTGCTATCGCTTTTGACTTTTTGGATTTTTGCCTTTTTGCCTTCTCCCTCTGCTCTCTTACTTGGGCCTTGACACGTGGTAGCAGTCATGTAGGCCTTGAAATCTAAACCTACACCTGGCCGGGCCTAGGTGGGTACCAAAGGTCCAGGATTTTCCTATTGCTGATTTGCATACCAGAACCTGTGTGAGCGAATCCCTTTGAAAGCGTTGCTGAATTCTCACGTCTTTCTCCTTCCGTTGGCCGCTGGTCCTCTAGGTCAGAAGGGGATTCCCTGATCCTGCTCCCGGATTTTGTCAGGACTCTCAGCATACCCCTAAAAGCAATAGCTGTTTTCTCTGGCATTGCTCATAGAATACTTTCATCAGTACCCAGTAAGAGAAATATATGTGAGCCAGGGATGTGGCTTGGTGGGCCTTGCCGCTGTGAGACCTGGGTTCCATCCCCAGCACCACACACACACAAATAATAAATGAATACATTCACAAATGAATATTTATTTGAGAAAGTTGAATGAAGTGCTTTGAATAAAGTACTTTAATGAAGTGCTTTGACAAAAAAATATTTAAATGACCTTTTATAAAGCCTACTGCTATGCAATATTAGAACCATCAACACCATTTCAAGATTCTTGAGAAAACAAAAATGCTGTCCAAGTTTGGAGTCAGGATTCAACAGAGGATGGCCTTTTGGGGGCAGGAAAGGCTGTAGGAAGCATAAGTCTTTTCACATGACATGCTGCTACCCTCCAAACACCACTACGATACTGAATTGGAACTATATAGCAAGGACATCCTGCAACAGAGGAAATCACATAAAGACAAAAAAGCCTTTCAGAGCTGTGTATGGTATGTCTTCTCACCATCTACCCGGTGTTAGGGTTCAGCTGTTACCATCCATTTGTGTGGTGGTATTTTCATACTGGTACTGTCAGGGTCAAAAAAAAAAACAACAGAAAATTCACTAAGAAAAAAATGAATGTATTTTCTTTTTCATTTTAAAAAGGGCTTTTGGCATTAATCCATTTAATTCATGCTTGGCTTTCTATTGAAATCTGAAACAGAACTTTTTCATCTGGGAATTTCCTAACTTGTATAAAAATTAAACTAGCCAATAAGTTCTTTTAGTCACCCCTTCTTTAAAGTAAAAAAAAAAGTGTGTGTATATTAGTGTGTTTGGTTGTGTTGAGGAAGGGAAGTATATTGCGAAATGTATGTGTGATTATATCCCTTTCAGCAAAACGAATATTATTACTCTAGCCCTGAGGGAATTGTAGCAGAGTGCAGATAAGCACAAAAAGCTATGGGGCTGAGATTAGTCAACAGTAACAAGAAATTAAATTTTTAAATGTGAAAAGTTTCATATTAAAATCAATAAATGCTGAATATGTTATTAAACATTTGTCAAAATTAGTAGAATGTACAATACAAAAGTGACTCTTAATGCAGTGGATGATAATGATGTTCCACATAGGTTCAACAAGTATAAAAAATGTACTACTCTGATTGAGGATATAAATAATAGGGGAGTTTTGGGGGAAGAGGATGAAGGAATTCTGGGCTTTTCATGCTATCTTTTTTTAATCTACCTACTCTGAAAATAGCCTTTACAAAGAAAAAGATGATATGACACAAATAAATGACTTTCTTAGATATTCAAAGAAGCAAAAAATAAGTTCTTATTACACTAAGATTGTTGCATGACTCCTCTAAGGGCCGCTGCATCTGCTCTGAATTACCGCCTGCAAATCACTTCATAGATAAGGGGGTAGTCTAAATGTGGCAGTTTATCTGACCATGTATGCTGTACTAGCTGGTATAAATATTCTCCCAAGCTACCACAATCATCGTGGGACTAGCTAGATCTTACCAGCATATTAGCCTGGCCACGTAGGACCCCTAAGTAATTAGACCAGAGGGAAATGCTGTTTGCTTCCAAGCAAACAAGCATGGCTCCCTGATATACTCAAAGGCAACTAAAATACAAAACTACAATGAAGTAAAAGAGACTTGTGAAGGCTTGGAGAAATATTTAACTGGCATTAGTATTAGTCTTTGGTACAGAGACATGCCATCTCAGAAACCCCCTTTTCTACCCTATAAAGGCATTCCCAGGCAGATCTTGGCTCAAAACATTAGCATACTAAAGGGCCTAGGTGAGGTTCAGGGAGGGATTACCTAAGGGCATTTGACCCTCCCTGCTTTCCATAACAGTGGGAGGAAGGTCTGAGTTGCAGGGATATAAAACTAGCCTGTTTCCTCTCTCTCTCTCTCTCTCTCTCTCTCTCTCTCTCTCTCTCTCTCTCTCTCTCTCTCTCTCTCTCTCTCTCTCTCGGCTTCTTTTTTGGGCCTCTCTCTTTGTGAGCGCTCACCCTTCTTGGGAGTCTTGTCTTCTCCTTTTACAAGGCCTTTACACGTGGTGGTCGCCATCTTGGCCTACACGTGGCTGGGGTTCTAGCCTGGAATCCTAAGCACTGGGCTTTTCCTTTTGCTGATTTGTATGCCTGAACCTGTGATAAGTAAACCCTTTTTAAAACTGCATCGGATTCCTGAGTTTTCATCCATTCCTGCCGGCTTCGGAGGTAGAAGGGAACTTCGCTTCCGGCACTGTTGGGGACCCCCGGAGCTCCCGACATAAGATAAACTCATATTTAACTTATACACAGAGCAGTATTTAGTGAAGCAATATAGAAGGCATAGATACAAATGCTTGCATAGATTTGCTTCCCTAAAATTATATACTTTCCTAGAAAACTCAGTATGAAAATTTAAAAATTACTTTTATCTTTAGCTTTTTTTTCAAATAAAATTAAGAACATATGAAGAAGGACAGAGAAGAAAATAAATCAAGGGTGATGGAGAAATAAGAGGTGAAATAAAAGTCACAGAGACAGGAATCAGTGACCTTGGACCCCTCAGTAGTGTAGAGGTATGGTATATCTCTGTCAAAAACACAGAGCCAACAACACAGAAACCCTGAGATTGAAACTACAACTACCAAACTTAAAAATGTGTCTGTCCAGGAGCAGGCCGGAAGGGAAGGCAAACTGGGACACTTGTGAGGGCTATTGTTTCTGGTAGAGGGATGGGAGAGGGATCAGTGCTGGAACATTATGTCTGAAACTCAACTATGAATAACTTTGTAAATAACTGTGCCTTGATAAAAAGATTTTTAATTAGAAATAAAATATCATACTATACTTTCATAAAAAATTGACATAAAAATTGCTTTCCTGGTGAGACTATAATGAAAAAAATAGAAAAGAAAATTTGTCACAAAAAGATAGTTGTCTGTATTTCAGACTTTATTAAAAATTTGAGAGATGAACGAAGCAATGTTGCCTTAGAGCAATTAAAACAATTCAAAATTAAATGGTGACTGTCAGTGCACCTGAAAAACTATCCTTTTATTTTTTTTTTTTGTCTTCTTCACCTTCCAGGGGGTACTCTCCAAAAGAACCTAAGGTCTCTTTTTCTGAGTTTGGGATGATTTGTGATTCTTGTTGGTGTGTTTTGATCCATTTAATTTGATTAGTTTTCTTGAAAGGGGAGTTGGATGGGGTATGAGTTTGCCTCCTACGAACATTTCTGGATTTTCCATGAAGCAGTCATTTCTATTTTCCTTTGCTGCTCTGGCATTCGGAAAACTGAGAACATCAAAACCAAGTCTAAGTCAAAACCTTGTGAAGAACTAGGAAGTTAAATTTACAATGATTTCCTAACACTCCTATTCGTGCCAAGATGCAACGTGAAAAGCACTGATGCTGCTCATATTTTTTAGGTCATTTTGTCATGCACGCATGTCAAAATACAGTTCTGTCAGGAGCATCAGACCCATCTTTAAATCACAGTACCACTTACACTCGTGAATGCAGGACTGGAAGTCACGGGCATGCCTCTGAGAGCATCTGTGCTACAGGCGCATCCTTTACTGACATCCTGTAAAGGGATGTCAGTAGGAGCAATCTGAGAACCCCAGTCAGGAACAGCCCTTAAAGTGTGTGTCCTGTGCACCCTGCCCTCAGAAGAGCACTGCAATTGGCTTAGTGCTCTGCCAACACTGCTGTCTTAGAATCCTTAATGACTTTTCATAAGGAGTGGCATGTTTTCATTTTGCAATGAGAATAGCAAACCGTGCAGTCGATTCTGATCCCTGTGGCTTCACTGCATCTTTTTAGCTGTATGTAAGCACAATCCTTCTAACTGGACAGGGGACTGAGTTAACAAGTCAGAAGATTATTAAGCAAGCAGCATCTCAATTTGATTATGTACTAAATGGAATCTGTACTGGATTGCGAACCTAGGACTTATGAGTCTCATGTTATGGCTCGAACCTGACTGCAAAACTGTCTGCAAACTGTCCATTACTAGTCATCAAATACAGACACTGGAAGAATTTAGAAAATATTTTTAAGTATTTGACATTGCCACAACATCCAAAGCTATGGTTGTTTTTCTAGATTATTCAGCTTCATTGAATTCCATATAAATACAAGTCCATGACAGATGGAAAGAATGCTCTGAGCCATATCACAGATGCTTTGAAAAGAACCATATACCAGTCAGGATGTCTTTTCAATCAAGACTAAGAAAAAGATTCAAGTATAACTAAATGCTTTAGCGCAGAGATTGCAAATGAAGGATCATTAAGGTGCTGCCATTGGAGGCCAGTCAAAACATGGACCAGGGGGACTAGTCAGTGGTTGGAATGTACCACAAATGTGTGGGAGTCAGAGTTTAGGCAAGATGGAGAAGGGACCAGTGTGTTAACAATTGTTGGAAATGGTAATGCCAGACAAGAAATGAGAATTGCACATAGGCAAAGTGGTGTACATGACAACCCCTAAATCTATGTATTGCAAGCCACAATGTTTTAAAGGGGAGAATGATAGAGAGAGAGAGCAAAGAGAGAGAGAAAGGCAAAGTGCCTGCCATAGAGGCAGACTGGGGAGGGGAGGGAATCTGGGGACACTAGTGGTGGGAATGTGCATTGGTGGAGGGATGGGTGCTGCAACTTTATGACTGAAATCTAATCATGAAGAGTCTTGTAATTATATGTCTCCTGGTGCTATAATCAAATTAAAAAATAAGAAAAGGGGCTGCCCTTAGGAAGGTATGTCTCCCGACATATCCTAAAAATGTTTACAAAATAATAAAAAAAAATAAAAATACCTTAAAATTTTAAAAAAATTCTCTCTTGCCTAATACTTTATTTTCTTTATTTTTGGAAAATCTTATTTATTAATTCATTCATTCTTTCATTTATTGTTCATTAATTAATTAATTAATTAATTTGTTTCTTTCTTGATTTATTTATTAACATTTTGCTATACCACCATGAGAAATAGAATTACAAAGATGCTAATGTTTAGGTTTCGGTCATACAGTGTTCCAGCACCCATACCTACATCAGTGCCCATTTCCCACCACCTTGTCCCATTTCCCTTCCCCCTCCACTAGCCTGTCTCTATGGCAGGTTCTTTATCTATTTTCTCTCATTTTCTCTCTCTCCTGCTCTTTCTCTCTTCATTCTCTTACTCATTGTAGTTGGCAATATATACATTTAGAGGTTATCATGTGTATCTTTTGCTTATATTTAATGCTCAGTTCTAGGCTGGTTTTATCATTTTTGACAATTGTTAGCACACTGTTCCCTTCTCTGTTTTAGGTAATATCTGACTCCCACATGCTTGTGGTAGATTCCAACTTTGACAAGACCTCCTGATCCCTGTTTTGCCTGACCTTGAATATGGGTATCATACTATATAATATCGAAATCCACCCTGCTGCAGTCTTTTTTAATCCGGCCCAGGTATGCTGATCCAGAGACAGACATGGGGCAGAGCTGCTACCGCTCTCCCTGTGCCCAGCCGCTCACAAGGAGCCCAGGAGAGATGGTGGGTTCTAGTCCTGGCCCCCAGCCCAGCAGAGCCTTGCAACAAGCCAGACGACCCCCACTCCATGAGGGCCTCCATTTTCCACTTCCGGACTTCTCTCTCGTCAGAACTCCGCCCAGCAGACCAGCCTATCACAGTCTGGCTCGAGCGGCCGCTTGCAGCAGTGCGGTTCATCATTAAATGCTGGACTTAGAGATGACTGCAAGAGTATGCTACCTGCACGGCAGAGCCTGGCAAGCTACCCGTGTTGTATTTGATATGCCAAATACCAGTAACAATTATAGACCTCATTCCGAATGGATTGTGGCTCTTTATGTTCCTGGAGCAAGTAGATGCCCTTGGGCTCTACTAGCATGAGACAGGACATATGGAGATGTTACTGGGGCCCGCTCGAGCAAATCGATGAACAACGGGAAGACAGTGATACAGTGACAGTGATACTATATAATATATATAATAGTTATATATATATATTCATATCACGCAAATAAATGCAGCCATTCTATATCTGACTTTTTCGTTCTGGCTAATTTTGCTCAACATGAGCATCTCCATGTCCATCCATTTATAGGCAAATTTCATAACTTAATTTTTTCTTAACAGCTGCATAGTATTCCTTAGTGTAGATGTACCAAAGTTTCTTTATCTAATCATCAATTCTCGGGCACTCTGGTTGTTTCCAGATTCTGGCTATTGTGACCAGTGCTGCTATGAAAATAAAAGTGCATATGGTGTTTCTACTGTGTGTTTTTGGCTTCCCAGGGTATATTCCCAGGAGTGGTATGGCTGGGCCAAATGGGAGTTCAATTTCTAGTCTTTGGAGGAATGTCCATATTGTTTTCCAAAAAGGTTGTACCAGGACATTTAAACCAACAATTGATGAGAGTCCCCCTTTTCCCTGCATCCACACCAGCACTTGTTGTTCTTGCTCTTTTGGATATGTGCCAGTCTCTGAGGTGTGAGATGATATCTCATGTTTGTTTGATTTGCATTACTCTGGTGATTAATGATGAATAGTGTTGTTTCATATATTTTTTGGACATTCGAGTTTCTTCCTTGTCAAAGTTTCTGTATATTTCTTCTCCCCATTTTTTGATGGGGTTGGCTGTTTTCTTCTTGTAAACTTCTACCAGTGCCCGATATATCCTGGATATTAATACCTAATCAGATGGGTATTTGGTGAATATTCTTTCCATTCTGTGGACTGTCTTTGTATCTTGGTCACTGTTTCTTTTGAGATGCAGAAGCTTTTTAGTTTTATGTAGTCCTATATGTTTATCTTTGCTTCAAGTTGCTCCGTGAATGGTTTTTCGTCTTTAGCTTCAATGTCCTGGAGGGTGTTTTCTATATTTTCTTTGATGTACTTTATGGATTCAGGTCTGATATTGAGATCTTTAATCCAATTTGACCTGATTTTTAGCATGGTGTTAGACAGAGGTCCAAATTCATGTTTTTACATGTAGCTGCCCAGTTTTGCTGACACAACTTGTTGAAGAGGCCTTCCTTTCTCCATTTCATACTTTTTGCTCCTTAATTGAAGATTAAATGGTCATGTGTTTTAGGATGGGCATCAGAATGCTCAACTCTATTCCATAGGTCCACAGGTCTGTTTTTATTTTCTGATACCATGCTGTTTTAATTATTGTTGCTTTGTAGTACAGTTTGAAGATGGGAAAGGTGATCTTCTTTTTCCAAAGGATTTTTCTCCCATCTTCTTTTTCCTCCCATCTTCTTTTTCCAAAGGATTGCTTTAAATATTCCTGAGAATTTATTATTCTAGACAAATTCCAGGTGTTTTTGGTCAATTATTTTGAAGAACGTCATGGGTGCTCTTACAGGGACCACATTTAATCTATATATAGCTCTAGGAAGTATTACCATGTTGACAACATTGATTCTCCCCATTAATGAGCAGGGAATGTGTTTCCATTTCCGTGTGTCTCTTTAGTTCTTTAAGCATGGTTTTATAGTTTACTTCATACAGGTGCTTTATATTTTTTTATTAATCTGATTCCGAGGTATTTGATTTTCTTTGGCACAAATTTGAATGGGATCGTTTTCTTAATATCCATGTCTTCTCTTTTATTATTTGAATATAGGAAAAACACTGACTTTGGGTATTGATTTTGTACCCTTCCACTCTACTATAGGTATCTATTGTTTCTAGGAGCTTTTTGGTAGTGAGTGTAGGGTTCTCTAGGCATAATAATAGTGATAGTTTGACTTTTCCCTTGCCTATCTGGATGCCCTTAGTCTCCTTTTCTTTTCGATTCCTATGGCAAGTACTTATTTTTGGAAAATCTTAATGACACCAAATTCAGATTCTGTTTTTTTTAGGGCAACAGCTGCTTAAATTTTTCTTCCATATCTAGGTGATGAAATAAATGTTAGCAAATATGTGCTTCTGGCTGAATCTGACCTCTCCACTCCTCAGTCAAACCCAGCCAGACAAGGGGAGTTGGCTACTGGCCTGAGAGGCTGGCGCTGGGTTTAGTTGCATATGAAAACATATTAACACAACTCATCTTCTTGGAAACTCAACTTTAAAGGCTGTATTTGTTTCTTCTTAGGATAGGAAGGGTGAGGGGGAAGTATGACTCTTTCATGTAAATAGTAGACTATGTATTTGACTGTAGTCAGCTGAGAAGCCAAGAGTTCCTCTTCTGAGCCTTTGCAGTCACATTCTTACCTATAACAGACTAAAAAAAAAAAGAAGCAAAAATGGCCAACATTTATCACATTGTTGCTACCAAACTGAGCCTTGGCAAGCAACTTAAGTTTCTTTGTCCAATTAGTCTCTTTTTTATGTCATAGACACTATAAATTGTGTAAGTGAGCCAGCAGCTTTCTCTTTCTTTTTGGTTGTTTGCATGCCAATTAGTGCCAGATTCATAGTCCTTTTGTAACAAGTGTGTAGGCTTTTGTTCAATGTGTTTTTATATTCAATTTATTCTTAGCTTCATGTTATATTTCTCTTTAGCCCACTTTATTTTTCCCTAATACTTGTAATTTATGTTATTTTTTTATAAAATATTCCAATACTATAAAAAAGGCAAAAAAAATTTAAAAAAGAAGTGATAAGTTACATAGCAGATGTTATGGGATAAGAGGGAGCAGGAAGGAAGGAAGGAAGGAAGGAAGGAAGGAAGGAAGGAAGGGAAGGAAGGAAGGAAGGAAGGAAGGGAAGGAAGGAAGGAAGGAAGGAAGGAAGGAAGGAAGGAGGGAAGGAGGGAAGGAGGGAAGGAGGGAAGGAGGGAGGGGGAAGGAAGGAAGGAAGGAAGGAAAGAAGGAAGGAAGGGAAGGAAGGAGGGAAGGAGGGAAGGAGGGAAGGAGGGAAGGAAGGAAGGAAGGAAGGAAGGAGAAGAAGGAAGGAAGGAAGGAAGGAAGGAAGGAAGGAAGGAAGGAAGGAAGGAAGGAAAGAAGGAAGGAAAGAAGGAAGGAAGGAAGGAAGGAAGGAAGGAAGGAAGGGAAGGAAGGAAGAAGGAAGGAAGGAAAGAAATTTAGTTATGGAAAAACTACAAGGAAATTTATAGAAGGGAGTTATATTCTTGTGGTAAATAATTGAAACAACTTCACAGAAAGAAAAAAGGAAAAAGTTTATGAGCATACATTTGATAGGTGGGGATTAAGTCAATATAATTTTAAATTCCAAATAACTAAAATTTTTGTCCTGTTCTTAAACTGTGCTGCTCATATACTATTGTCATTTCATTATTTTCAAATTTAAATATAACAATACTAAGGGGCACCCATTTTTAATTCAAGAGACCTGAGTTTAATCTCAGCAATAGTATGGCCCATTAAATACTACCAAGGCAACCCCAAATCGCTAAGCTCACAGTAACCCCTAAGCACACTCAGATGTCTTTTACAAAAGTAATAAGTTAATGTGACAAAATATAGAAAGAAATTTCCCTTCCTTTCCTTTGATTTTTTAGACTACTTTAGTGGTGCTCCAGGTTTACTCCTGGCTCGGTACTTAGGATTCACTTCTGGTAGGCTTCAGGGGTCTTATGGGATCCTAGTGATGAAATCTGGATCAGTTGATGCAAAGGTAAACAAACTACCGATAGCACTATCTCTCCAGTCCCAAAAGACACTTCTATTGAATGGGAAGTTTGGATAAATCATCAGATCTAAGCAAAAAAGTTTATTATTATCCCTTCCCCAATTCAAAAACTGATATGCTACAGTTGAAAACTCAGCTCAAAGCTGGATTGCATGCCTTACACACAGGAAATGAGGCCATACCCAAGAACAGCACAGCCCCCTGAGTGGTACCAGGAGGATTCCTGGTAGTCCCCAAACTCCAAACTAGGAATATCACCTGAGCACTACCATATGTGCCCAATGTCTCCTGCATGCCCATCCTTGTGAAAAGATGCTCTACCTACATTCACACAAGAATTAGAAGTGACAGAAATGGATTCAATTGCCTTGTATACCAGTACCATCCTATAATGAGTAAAGATGCGTAGAAGAGGCTTTACTTAAAATGTATTAGTAGGATTAGAAAAACCTTTTCATATTTTAATAGTTCCTCTTCCCACCCTACCTTACACACACACACACACACACACACACACACACACACACACACACACACACTTCAAACCAAGTAGGAATTGCCCTACGAGAAGCCTTCAGAAAGATTAGAATTATCTTCTCTAAGATATAGGCAGGTCAGCTTCTAGCAGGGTGTTTTGCCTAAAACCAAATTCAAGGGTTACTGTCTTGTTAAGAGATGACAAGAGATAGGACATTTTCTTAAATTTCTCTAGTCATTTGCGTGCAGAGCAATAGTACAGGAAGTAGTTTACTTCTCATCTTGCACATTGTCAAGCCAGGTTCTATTCCCAGCCACATATAAGATCTCCCAAACATCCCAGAAATTATCACTTGATCACTTGATCACTTGAATCCCGTTATTCATCGATTTGCTCAAGCGGGCGCCAGTAACATTTCCATTGGACCCTATCACGTGCCAATGTAGCCCAATGGCATCTGGTTGATTCAGGAATATGAACAGCCTCAAACCGTTCCTTCAGTGTCTTGACAAGGAAGTATGACCATCTTGTAGGTGGGCAGCCACGTGCTCTTTTGACATCCTGTGGAATCCAATCGGTAATGGCTCTAGTCCAACGGTTGTCTCCAAATCGCATTACATGTCCAGCCCATCTGATTTTTGAAGCCTTGGCAAACGAGACAGCGTCCCTGATTCTGGAATAGCGACGGAGGTCAGAACTCCGGATTCCTTCACTCACTTGAGTGAGACGTGATATTCCAAGCATAGCTCTTTAGATGCCTCTCTGGGAGACCCGAATAGCATTTATCCTGCTTTCATAGGACCCAGGTCTCTGAGGCGTATGTTAATGCAGGGAGAACGGTGGAGTCGAAGAGATGTGCCCGGAGCCGGACGTTCTTTTGTCCTTTTAGCTATTTCTTCGATGCCTTTGAAGGCATTCCATGCCGCTCTCTCTTCCTCCTGCGCAGCTCAGGGTTTTAGGTCGTTCATCATGTTGACTTCTCGACCTAGGTACACATAACTGCTGCATTCAGAGATGTTTGTTCCATTGAGAGTGAATGGGGCCTCAGGAACTAGTTCATTTCTCATGAACATAGTTTCCTTCAGATTCAGCTACCTTTCCACATTCTCGGTCAAAGACAGCCAGCATTTGTGCCGCTTGGCTAATGTTTGGTGTTATTAGAATGATGTCATCAGCGAAGCGGAGGTGGTGTAGTTGCCAACCGTCTATCTTCACTCCCATTCCTTCCCATTCTAATTGTCTCATGATGTTCTCGAGGGTGGCACTGAAGAGTTTTGGTGAGATGGTATCACCCTGTCGAACCCCTCTTTTGACATCAATGATCACTTCTTTGTAGAATGGTGAGATCCTAGTGGTGAATCCGTAATACAGCTCACGAAGGATTTGGATGTATTGGGTTTGAACACCCTGTTTGACTAGGGCTTCGATGACTGCTTCAGTCTCCACAGAATCAAAGGCTTTCTGTAAATCAATGAACGTGAGACAGAGCGGCATCTTGTACTCCCTAGAAACCTCAATGAGCTTGGTTACTGTGTGGATATGGTCCATTGTGCTGAATCCTTTCCGGAAACCTACTTGCTCGCATGGTTGCCCTTCATCTACTGTTCTGCTAATTCTGTTCAGGATGACTCCTGTAAACAGCTTGTAGATGACAGACAACAGGCAGATGGGGCGATAGTTGCCGATGTCGTGACTGTCTCCCTTCTTGAACAGTAGAACTGTCCTGCTGGTTTTCCATTGGGAGGGCACCTTGCATTCGGACAGGTAGCGTGTGAAGAGCCGAGCTAGCGTATTGATGAGTACCGACGGCAGATTCTTCAGGTGTTCGGGTCTGACTTTGTCTGGGCCTGGTGCTGTTCCCTTCTTTACCTACCAGATGGCATGTCGGATTTCAGAAGGGAGAACCTTGGGAATGACATATCCATCCTGTGGAATTTGGTATGTGGGCAGGTGGATGTGGCTATCAAAGAGATTTGAGTAGAAGTCCTGGATAATCTTCTCCATTGCCTTTCTGGAAGATGTGATATATCCTTCAGGGCGTTGGAGGGCAGTCATCTTGGTCTTATAGTTGGCGAAGGACAGGCGGGCAGTGCGAATACTTTTCCCGGCTTCTGCTGCATCTTCCAGTATTTCTGCTCTTCTGTTTTTGAGGTCTTCTTTTATCACTTCTCTGCACTGGTTAGGAAGCTTGGACATTAGCATTTGGTCTCCTGAGGCTCGCGCCTTGCCACGTTGGCGAATGAGCTCAAGAGTTTCTGAAGACAAGCGTCCTTTTGGGTCTTTTTCTCTCTCGGCATTCTTCGCACAATCATGGAGGTGCTGAACCAGTCGGTTGTATTCTTCATAGATGGCATCAATGATGGTATCTTCCCATGTTGCCGCAATGGTGCCAAAGAGTTCCCAGTTGGTGGTCGTTCTCGGAGTTCTCTTCTTAAACATTGCAGCTTTTTCTCCCTGTTGCAGGAAGTAGAATTTTGCAAGAAGGAGACTGTGGTCCGATCCTGTCTGGAATTTGGGGACGACAGCAACATCGGTCAGACAAAACCGTCGATTGAAGATGATGTGGTCAATTTCATTTGTGGAACTGTCTGCCAGGAGATTCCCATGTCCAACATTTCGCTTCAGCCTTCTGAAACTGTGAGTTCCCATGAATAGTCTTGGTGGACATGATGAACTCAGATAGTCTCTCACCCTGTTCGTTCCATTCTAGGCCATGGGTCCCGATGTGGAGTTCTTCAGCCGATCTTCTCGGTCCTATATTAGCATGAAAATCACCGACTATGATCTTGTAGAAGGTGTGATCTTTTTTATAGAACTCCTCCAATTCCATGTAGAATTTCTCAATTTCATCTTCTTTGTATGTGGATGTTGGTGCATAGACAATGAAGATAGAAATTGCTGGCAGTGGGCCACATCTCCTCAAGTGTAATCGTCCTATTCGGTTTGTTAGGCATTCAAATGAATCAATGTTGACAGCCATGTTCGTGTTGACAAGGACACCAATGCCACCGACACCTCTTTCATCACATGTTCCAAGGAACAATTCTTCTCTGGTGTCAAATACAGCATGATGCGACTGGCGCCTCCTCGTCTCAGTCAGACCAATGATGTCGTACTTGATCTTTTTGCTTGCAGCATCAGATCCCTCAATATATGCTTCTGATGCCAGCATACGTGCATTGAAAGTACAGACAGTCATTTTAGTCCTTCTTCGTTTTGGCAACCTAGGACAGCCGTGAAATTTTATCAGGCACTGCTTGTTTGCCTTTCTTACCGCTGCCGTATTAAGGGCTCTTTCGGGGTCAGAAAAATAAACATTTTTGTTACTGGATTTGGCATATCGAACACGCATTGGACAGCTTGCCAGGCTCTGCCATGCGGGCGCTATATTCTCATTACTTTGTGGGGCTCTCTCAGAGGGGTGGGTAGAATATTTATGGTAATTTGGAGGTATATCATGCAGCCGCACTGCGCGCGCAACGGGGAAAGCTGGTTTCTGCTCTGCCGGGTGTACCTGTGTCGTAGGCTCAAGCATTCCTGGGCTTGAAATATTCTCCTCTGAAGGGCAGGTCTCTGCAGGGCGGGTCCTTGTAGGCTGGGTTTCTGACAAGCTGGGCTGGAGACTGGATTAATCTGTGGGCTGGAGACTGGATTAATATGCTGGGAGGGAGATCTTACCAGCTGCAGAGTGTGGATTGTGACACAGATTGCTGCCAGCAAGGTGCGGGGGTTTCTCTGTGCTCCTCTGAGGCTCCATCGGGATGGTGGACTAGGGTCGGAAGTTGCTCTCGTGGTCCATGGAATGCAGGGGGTTCAACGGGGAAAGCTGGTTTCTGCTCTGCCGGGTGTACCGCAT
>JAJIBD010024141.1:0-22092 GCA_021461705.1 Cryptotis parvus
AATGCTTAATGTATACTTGCTTAACTATTTGTGCAGCATCTGTGAAGAAATCAGAGAATATAAAATTATTATTTTATACTATAACTCTGAAAATACTTAATTACAAAGAAAATGCTATTCTCTAGGTTTCTGTTTTTCAAAATAGATTGTGGAGAATTGTTATCACTTCATTCTTATATGTTCAACAAAATCCAAAAAGTAAAGACTGAGCCTGATGAATTCTCTGGCTCTAGGTTCAATGTCATTAATTGGAATAGACCTATTCAGATAAGTGATCAGTGCAACTGCTTCAAATTTATTTATTCATTTATTTATTTATTCAGATAAATCAATGCAACTGCTCCAAGTTTCTTTTGATTTCTGTTAAGGTAATATCTTTCTCTTGTATGATATCCATATGATATCATTTGTATCACTTGTATTCCCGTTGTTCATCGATTTGCTTGAGCAGGCACCAGTAACATCTCCATAAGTCTTGTCGCAGTGTAGTCCAAGTGCATCTGCTTACTCCAGGTACAGGAAGAGCCTCAAACCATTCCTTCAGGTCATGGGAATGAGGTCTATAATTGTTACTGGTTTTTTGGCATATCAAATACAACATGGGTAGCTTGCCAGGCTATATATTTTTTTTGCTATTTTTGTCTACTCACTGTCACTGTATATTACATTTTATAATACCACCCTGGTATATACAATTACAAAGTTGTTCATAGTTGGGTTTTAGTCATACAGTGTTCCAACACTCATCCCTCCACCAGTGCATTCAGGGTGCCATTTTGACAGTGATTGGGGAACATATGCAATGCTGGGAGCAAACCAGATTAGTCGTTTGCTGTGCAAGTGATTTTCATGCTCTACCATCTCTAATTTTACATTAAGGAATTTAGATCATTACTATATACCTGGTTATTGATGGTGTGGGATCAATATCTATTTTATCTGTAAACTTTTATATTTGTTTCTCCTTATATATTTTTTCCTCTCTTTAGTTTAAAATGAAATTTCTATATGTTTATTATTTTTCTCTCAGTTATTTGATTTATTTACTCCATATCAAATCTTAGAATTTGCGATACATATTACCATATTTACATAATATTCATATTACTATTATAAATTTTATATTCCCTCTTTGATCACTTCAAAAACAGCCTACTATCAGAGCCTCATTATGATACTTATATTGCCTTTCCAGATATGTTTTTTAATTCTTAGAATGGCTTGTAATTTTCTGTTCAAAGCTAGGTATGAACAGCAGATTATAAGAATCTAGGTAAAAGTCCATCACGATTACTATCACGATCTTCCCGTTGATCATCTATTTGCTAGAGTGGGCACCAGTAATATCTCCATATGTCCTGTCTCATGCCAGTACAGCCAGGGGCATCGGCTTGCTACAGGAACACAAAAGAGCCTCAAACCATTATATTAGGTCATGGGAATGACCTAATATAATTGTTACTGGAATTTGGAATATCAAATACAACACGAGAAGCTTGCCAGGCTTGCCGAGGGGAGGCAAACTCTTTTAAACACCTCCAAATAAAGCATTTATTGATGAACTGCTTGCGGCCACGCAAGCCGGGCTGTGATGGGCTGGTCTGCTGGGTGGAGTTCTGACGAGAGGGAAGTCCACATGTGGAAAATGGCGGCACCCGTGGAGTGAAGGGGGGGTGGTCTGGCTTATTGTGAGGCTCTGCCGAGGTGGTGGGCCAGAGCTAGAACCCACCATGCCTCCCGACTGCCTCATGAACGGTTGTGCACAGGGGGAGCAACGAACAGCTCTGCCCTGTGTCTGAGAGTATCTGGACCATCATACCTGGGCCGGATTGAGAAAAAAACTGCTGCAGGGTGGGTGTCGATGATCCGGGCTGTGATGGGCTGGTCTGCTGGGTGGAGTTCTTACGAGAGGGAAGTCCAAATGCGGAAAATGGCGGCACCCGTGGAGTGAGGGGGGTGGTCTGGCTTGTTGTGAGGCTCTGCCGAGGTGGTGGGCCAGGGCTAGACCCCGCCATGCCTCCCGACTGCCTCATGAACGGCAGTGCACAGGGAGAGTCCAAAGACACACTTTTTATTCATGACTCCCCTGGGATCCCATCCCTGTGAGCAGTGTTGGCTGTGTTTTCCATCCATTTTGCTCTGGAGCTGCGGTGAGCGAGGCTCTAAGTACACATACTCAGGCCGGGGCACACGGCAAAAGTCTAAACAACAGGCCAGAACTACCACTTTGGAATCCCGTGACCAGTGCCCACGTGCTGGCGGCAGTAACTGACCCTTATTAGCGGGAGTTCTGCCTTCCAAGGAAGACCTGGTAGGTCCATAGTAAGAGATTTTTTGCTGATCTAGATAACACAGTATTTCTTACTACTTGTTCCAGCAATGAAAACCTAAGCCTTGATCTCTGTTCTTACCCTCATTTTCTTTTCCTTATTCCTTAAAAAGAGCCATATTTTTGTAGATCATGCAATTCTAATCTAAACTGGTATACTGGGAAGATGTTGATGTGGTGGTAAAGTATGAGAGAGGAAACCAACTTTAATTCAAAACTATGTCCTAATCTAAGTGTGCTCATTGTCTTGGTCAGTAAGTGATTTTAGCTCCATCCTATTATTTATGGGATGCAAGAAAGCAAGAGAGGAGTAGAATTTGATAAATTCTTTTCCATATGATTGAGGTTAGGATCCAGTAGTGTCTTGTACCATGGACAGTAGTAGGCTGTTGTTAAGGATAGCACATTAATGCATTTCAAAATGGTTACATTTCACTTTTCCCTGTGAGAGGCACTAGGATACTTATCTTGGCTCCTCATCAATAGAATCTCTGTAGTTTATGGAGGTAAAACCTATAAAATTACTAAGCACTTACCTTAGTATTTACTAACACATACTCTAGTTGTTTCTAACTTTCTTGCTTGCACATCTTTCATCTCCAGAAACCTGTCAAAATTGCTTTAGAACAATTTCTATCAGTTTATGAAAAATAAATTTGGGGACTCCAAAACAGAGCAATAAATTTTGAGGGTACAGGAATATGTTAAGCACTGAACATTGTCATCATCAGTATCATCATAATTAAAATAATAGTCATAAAAATATATTTGAAGAACATCATACATTTTACAGGATGAGTAAAATGTTAAATATTATTTATTTTTCTAATGGCTTCATCAAGTTAAAAAGGCTAACAGCATACTACTGTGTATACAACTCATACTCTTTAACTATATTATGATAATTATATCATAGTTATCATAATTATTTATATGACTTATATTGTGCTTAATTTTAGACTTTATGTAATATAACAATCTTCAAACTAATGGTTTGACTTTATTATATATTGTATATTATTTGTTTAAAAATTTTTGCAACCAAGATTTTGAATATATCTATGTGCCAAGCATATATTGAAACATTTATCATTTCTTATATTTATTTAAGTGAACCCTACAAGTAAATTTCATTGTATATATCAGCAATATTGCCAGTATCCAACTTTGTGTACTCAGTCATTTTTCACTAAGGTTGACATCTCTCTCTATCTCTATCTCTCTCTATCTCTTGCCATCTCTCTCTCTATCTATCTATCAATCTATCTATCTATCTATCTATCTATCTATCTATCTATCTATCTATCTATCTATCTATCTATCTATCTATCTATCTATCTATCTATCTATCTATCTATCTATCTATCTATCTATCTATCTATCTATCTATCTACTTAACCCTAATATTGTATTATCTTCCTCAATAAAGCTTTTGTTGAAGCTTAATTTTCAAAGATAAATTATAAAATATTATTTTCTCACTTAAAATTTAGTACTCCCTCAGTGGGTCTTAATATATAATAACCTACATTATTTTAATCATGACTAAACTAGACATGTAGATGAATAAAAATATTAGATGGCATTACCCACTGTTGTATGCTTAGTACTCACCGTAAGGTAAGAAGCTCTCTTTCTGTTTCCACTTTTCATCCTTAATCCTACATTATTATTTTTTGCTTTTTGCATCACACCCGGCAATTCTCAGGGGTTTCTCCTGGCTCCTCACTCAGGAATTACTCCTGGCGGTGCTCAGGGGACCATATGGGATGCCGGGGATGGAACCCATGCTGGCATGAGCCGGCTGCATGCAAGGCAAACGCCCTACCAGCTGGACTATCGCTCCGGCCCCAATCCTACCTTTTTTTTTTAAGAACTACATCACTACAAATGTTAATTAATTTGACATTTATCATCATATCCTAGGAAATCCCAATATTTCCTTCAGCTTCACTTCTTAGCACATGTAGTATGTTACATTTATTTTACATAGCTTAAAGCTGTCAAATACAGGTTAATCATTGACATTTGGAGAGAATATGTTGTATTTTATCCTTAACTTCTAACAAATAATAAAATGATATGTCATTTTCCAATTAAATCTATGTATGTTAATTAAAATATGAGCTTATAAATTTTCAGTCAGTACTGAAATATGCTTAATTTCATTAATTTGTGTATAGAAATTTTTGAATGCGTATTAAAGCCTGATACCTGCACGGCAGAGCCTGGCAAGCTACCCGTGTTGTATTTGATATATATGCCAAATACCAGTAACAATTATAGACCTCATTCTGGAATGGATTGAGGCTCTTTAAGTTCCTGGAGCAAGCAGATGCCTTGGGCTCTACTAGCATGAGACAGGACATATGGAGATGTTACTGGGGCCCGCTCGAGAAATCGATGATGAACGGGAAGACAGTGATACAGTGATACAGTGATATTAAAGCCTGATAGTTGCATAATGTAGATTTTATAATGCTAGCATGTACTGAATGTATCTTGATAGAAGCTTATATGGTTTTTTGAAAATTGTTGATATTTTGAACAAAAACTAAAACACTAAGTAACATTCAGAGAAAATTCACTCGTGAAGTATACATTATAATTATATATAAATATGTTATCTCTAAACAGTCTTCTTTATAGTGTAGACTTATATAGTTTGAACATACAGGAATATTATAAAGCCATGTAGTTATCATAACATTTGAGACATGCCCACACTAAGTAATAAATACTAAACCCAACTAAGGAGAAACTCACAATCCCAGTTATTGACATGTCTCAACCTTAAGTAAATAGACAGATACACATTCATCAAATAACATTAAGAAGTATAATGGGGGCCAGAGCGATAGCACAGTGGGTAGGGTGTTTGCCTTGCACGCAGCCGGCTCATGCTGGCCCAGGTTCGATCCCTGGCATCCCATATGGTCCCCCTGAGCACTGCCAGGAGTAATTCCTGAGTACAGAGCCAAGAGAAACCCCTGAGCATTGCCGGGTGTGACCAAAAAAAGCAAAAAAAAAAAAAAAAGAAGAAGAAGTAATAATGGAGCAATAAATATAGCAAATCCCCAATGAACTATTTCAGACATATCCAGAAGTATTGGGGATCCAAATCCAAGACACCTGGGGCTCAGTGGGGCTGATGGGGGTGAATGAGCCCCTGTGAGCCAGAACATACTGGGGAACTAAAGGGGAGTCCTGGTACAGGAAAGTTTAGGGGACATGGGCCCTAGAGGGGTCCCTTCTCTGCACTCCTTTCCCCAGGGTCTCGCCACCCGCTAGGACTCCTGTAAAAAAATACACTTGTGTTAGAAAAATAGATTTTTTCATATAGATGAATGGACATTTCTGAGCTCTTAGACATTTTTTTGAAGTAAAACAGGTTTTATTAAGGAGGTTTTAGGAAAGGGAAGGAGGAAGGAAAGTAGAGAGAGTACACATCTCAAGAGGCGAGATGTGGGCAACACATGTGCTCGGGCACCACGTGTGCTCGACCATGTAGGCTCAGGCAGCATGTGTGTCCATGCAGCATGTGCACGCCACTCTTAGACTTTCTATCTGCTTCGTGGCTCACTTCAGAATGTTTAATGTGAGGGAATCAGACAACTCTTCCCGAATTATCTTTCAATACATTTTCATTCATATATACATATAATATGCATTATATGTATAATATATAGGCAGAGCCTGGCAAGCTACCCATATTGTATTTGATATGCTAAAAATCAGTAGCAATTATGGACCTCATTCCCATGACCTGATGGAATGGTTTAGCGGCTATTCATGTCCCTGCAGCAAGCAGATGCCCTTGGGTTACACTTGCTTGTGACAAGACATGTGGAGATGTTACTGGTGCCCGCTAGAGCAAATCGATGATCAACGGGGAGACAAGTGATCCAGAAGCATAATTATAGCTAATAATAGATGCTTAACTGATGCAAAAGAGGAAGAATCTCTTTTCAATACAAATTCATTTTAAATTTTTTATATATATATATATATATATATATATGTGTGTGTGTGTGTGTGTGTGTGTGTGTGTGTGTGTGTGTGTTGGTGAAAAATATAGAATAAGTTTGCTCATTGAAAAGTAAGGGTTGTTAATTTAATACAGGTAAATTGCCTTTATCTAAAAACTGGTTCTCAAAAAAATCACAAAATCTGGGCCAGAGTGATGGTACAATGGGTGGGTTATTTGCCTTTATCTATACAAATCAGGTTTGACCATAGGCATCATATATGGTTTCAAGACCCCTTCCAGAAATTTTCATTGAGTATAAAGACAGACATAATGCCTGAGAAACTCCAGGTTTGGCCTCAAACACTTCCCCTCAAAAATAAAAAATCACAAAATCATAAATGAGTACACTAAGAAATAATGTATGCTCAAACAGAAATTTCTGAAAAAAAGAGCTTTTGTAATACAGATTCTTAGTCATTCTCCAGAAGTTATTTTTATGTCATTTTATTTTACTTATTCCCTTTCCCATCACATTGTTGTCATTGTTGCTGTGAGGTATAGGAGTCACATGTGCTTGACTGTGATGCTAACTGGGAAGTTACACACTTCAGCTCTAGGACTTGTACATAGCTGGCTTTGCACTGGAGATCACACAGTCTATGCAACCAGGGCTTGGAAGGAAATCCCAGACAGTAGATTCACTGTGATGAGCTCTCTGGCATGGACCAGGGATTATACTCATGACCTCATGATTAATAACAGGTATTTCCTGCATCATTATATGGATAATTTTTAGTATAAGATTATTGTATCTCATAAATATTTTAATTATAGGTAATTCAATTTCTGCCATTTTTTTATTTTTAATTTTTTATTATACCACCGTGAAACATACAATAACAAAGGTGTTCATAATTGGTTCTTGGTAATACAGTATTCCAGCACCCATCCCTCCACCAGTGCCCCATTCCCACTGCCAATGTACCCCCCCCACCCCCTCCCGCCCACCTCCATGCTGCCTTAATAGCAGGTACCCCAGTTTCCTCTCTTTCTCTCTCTGTCTCTCTCTCTGTCTCTGCATCTCTCTCCCTCTTATTTTACACATTGTGGCTAGCCCTGCAGATATTTAGAGTTTATCACTTAAGTCTCTTTGTGTATATTCAATGGTGAGTTTTAATCTGCCATTACCATTTCCCACATTTAGTAAAACACTGGTATCTATTTATGTCGTATTAATGAATGCAGTCATTCTATATCTGTCCTTTTCCTTCTGACTAATTTCACTCAGCATGATAGTCTCCATGTCCATCCATTTGCAGGTAAATTTTATAATTTCATCTTTTCTGACAGCCGCATAGTATTCCATAGTGTAGATGAACCACAGTTTCTTTAGCCAGTCCTCTGTTCTCGGGCATTTAGGTTGTTTCCAGATTCTAGCTATAGTGAATAGCGCAGAGATGAATAAAGAAGTACAGATAGTGTTTCTTCTATGTGTTTTTCAGTCTCTAGGTTATATTCCCAGGAGTGCTATTGCTGGATCAAATGGGAGCTCAATATCTAGTTTTCGGAGGAATGCCCATATTGTTTTCCAAAAGGGGTGGACCAGTCGGCATTCCCACCAACAGTGGATCAGAGTACCTTTTTCCCCACATCCACACCACCACCAGTTGTTCTTGCTGTTTTGGATGTGTGTCAGTCTCTGTGGTGTGAGATGGTACCTCATTGTTGTTTTGATTTGCATCTCCCTGATGATTAAAGATGAAGAACACTTTTTCATAATCCTTTTGGCCATTCGAATTTCTTCTTTTTTGGAAGCTTCTGTTCATTTCATCTCCCCATTTTTGATGGGGTTGGCTGTTTTTTCTTGTGGAGTGCTACCAGTGCCTGATATGTCCTGGATATTAACCGCTTGTCAGATGGGTATTGGGTGAATATCCTTTCCCACTCTGTGGATTGTGTTTGTATCTTGGTCACCGTTCCTTTTGAGGTACAGAAGCTTTTTAGTTTTATATAATCCCATTTGTTTATCATTGCTTCCATTTGCTTGGTCAGTGGTGTGTCATCTTTAAAGATACTTTTCGTTTCAATACGTAGAGTGTTTGTCCTATGTTTTCTTTGATGTACCTTATAGATTCATGTCTGATGTTAAGATCTAGAATCCATTTTGATCTGACATTTGTGCATGGCGTTAGAAGGAGGTCTAAGTTCATTTTTTTACATGTAGCTGTCCAGTTTTCCCAGCACCATTTGTTGAAGAGGCTTTCTTTGCTCCACTTAGTATTTTTTGCTCCTTTATCGAAGATTAAGAGGTTGTATATTTGAGAATGTGTTTCAGGATACTCAGTTCTAATCCATAGGTCTACAGGTCTGTCTCTATACCAATACCACACTGTCTTAATTACAACTGCTCTGTAGTAGAGCTTGAGGTTGGGAAAGTGATACCTCCCATATTCTTTTTCCCAGGGATTGCTTTAGCTATTAGTGGAGTTTTATTATTCCATACAAATTTCAGGAGTGTTTGTTCAATTTCTTTGAAGAACATCATGGGTATCTTAATAGGGACCGCATTGAATCTGTATAAAGCTCTAGGGAGTATTACCATTTTGATAATGTTAATACTTCCGATCCATGAACAGGGAAATGTCTCCATTTCCTCAGGTCTTCTTTATTTCCTGAATTAACGTTTTGTAGTTTTCTTTGTAGATATCCTTTACATTCTTTATCAAACTGATTCCTAGGTATTTGATTTTCTGCGACACCATTGTGAATGGGATAGTTTCTTTAATGTCCCTTTCTTCTCTTTCGCTGTTTGCATATAGGAAGGCCATTGACTTTTGGGTATTGATTTTGTACCCTGCTACTCTGCTATAGGAATGTATTTTATCATGTCATCTGCAAATAGTGATAACTTGGCTTCTTCCCCTTCCTATCTGGATGCCCTTAAAGTCTTTTTTCTTCCCTGATTGCTACGGAAAGTACTTCCAGTACTCTATTGAATAGAAGTGGTGAGATTGGGCAGCCTTGTCCCTGTCCCTGATCTTAAGGGGAAGGATTTCAGTTTTTCCACATTGAGAATGATGCTTGATGTGGGCTTGTAGTAGATGGCCTGGATTATATTGAGGAAGGTTCCTTCAATCCCCATTTTACGGAGAGCTTTCATCATGAATGGGTGTTGAATCTTGTCAAATGCCTTCTCTGCATCTATTGATATGATCATATGGTTTTTATATTTCTTTTTGTTGATATGATGTATTATGTTGATTGACTTGCGGCTGTTGAACCATCCTTGCATTCCCAGGATGAATCCCACTTGGTCATGGTGTACAATCTTTTTGATGACTCTTTGGATTCTATTTGCTTATAGCTTCCCCCGCTCTGCTAGGAGGCTTTGAATTATCTCTGGGTCCTTGTAAACAACCAGATGGTCTCCTGAAGTTGCTACATTTCTATAAAGCTATTTTTCCTGTTTTCATCTCTAGATAGCCCAGCCCAGAATTAGCTGGGCTGGGGAGTTTGGGCGGAGTTCTAGCTATAAAATAAGCTGTAAGAAGAAAGAAGCTCTCTCTCTTTTTTTCCCCTTTTGCCATTTCGGCTTCCCTTGGTGTTTTTCTGCTTCCTCCTCTCCATTCTATGTTGGGCCTCAACACATGGTGGCAGCCATCTTGGCCTACACCTGGCTGGGGCCTACCTGGGAACCCAGAGTCCGGAGGTTTTCCCTGCTCCTTTGATTGTATATTGGATCCTGTGATACTAAAGCCCTTTTAAAACTGCATCTGATTCCTGAGTCTTCATCCATTCCCCGCCGGCTTTGGAGGTAGAAGGGAACTCGCTTCCGGCACTGTTGGGGACCCCGGCGGCGTTCCCGACACTCCACTGAATGGGGGAAAAGATTAGAACACAATATATCAGGTTGAGATAATACCCAAGCTGATTTAAAGCATTCATGTTGTTGAATAACAAAAAAAAAACTTAGTAAGAGATAAAAAGTGGGTAGAGGAGATGAACAGGCACTTTCCTAAAATGGATATATGAGAAAGTGATTGCTATCACTTATATCAGGAAATACGGATTAAAATAATTAGGTTTTATGTGACACCTGTGAGAATGACATAGCAAAAGACTGAAAACATCTTGTTATTAAGGTTGTGGTTGAAATGGAAACTTCATTTATTCTTGCTATACAGTTGAATAAAAACAAACTTTGAAACCTCTACATTAAAGACCAGAAAAATGGAGAAACGTACAGGCAGGGAATCAAGCTACGCTTCCAGGGCGCCGAAGTTTCTCCCGAGGAGGCCTCCCGTCACCGGCCAGGCTCATCACTGCGCTCAGCTCACCAGCCCCACACACAGATGCACCGGTCTACCTCTGCTGCTGGACCTCACCCCTTCAGGTCACTCTTTCTGCTTCTGGCGAGCAACGTAACCCTTGATCCTCTTGCTGCAGGGGCTCTAGAAGGTGAATGGGGGTGCGGCGGGGTAATGGCCACAGTCCTTTTTCGTGCAGCCTCCGATGGCTCCAATGTCCGCAGGGGAGTGGGGAGGCATCAGCTCTGCCCTCCAAAGCAGCCCCTCGATACAGCGGGAGACTCGGGGCTGTATCAACCATCCTTCCCTTCAGGGAACAGCACCCCCTCATCTCCTTTCTGCATTAAGAAGGGCCCAGCAAGACAACACAGTTTTAGGGAAATGAACTGTTTATACCTGGGGAGCGTATCCCAGCAAAACACGCACCTTCCAACACAGAGGAAGAGATCTCCATTGGGCGTGGTTCCGTTGGTGCGTTGAAGCGAACATGGCGCCGTGTCCTCTTCCTGCCAGCCTCCCGGGCCGCCTTACGCAGGGCTAAAGGGGCTCACTGGGGAAATAGGTTGGAACCACTGTCTCGGGGGCTCCTCCTCTTCGCTTAGGTTTTCAGGGGACCCCTCCTCACCCGATACTGGAATAATGGGACCCCCCCCCCAGGGGACTCAGGGGCTGTGTACGCCCCCGTCCTTCCCTTTGGTGAACACTCCGAGTGACTGCACCCCCTCCGCTCCTTTCTGCATCAAGAAGGACCCAGCGAGCCACCACAGTCGTAAGGATAAGAACTCAGTTTATTCTTCGGGAACAGAGAAACAACACAGCTTCCTCAGGCATCGGAGGGCTCTGCGGGGGACGCCTTTCAGGTGCTGCTGCTAAGTTGAACCGCACATGGCGGCGTTTCCTCTTTCTGGGGCACCTCCCCGGGCAGCCTGATGCAGGGAGGGAAGGGGCTCACCGCTGGGATACAGGTAGGCACCACTATGTCGGGGAGCCCCTCCTCCCTCCTCACTCAGGAAAGGGACCCGGCCTCATCAGAAGCAGAGTAATGTGACCCTTCCCCGTCCGTGATGGATACAAGTGACTCCTCCTCGTCGGAGGAGGAATCCTGGGACCCCCAGTCCTCGGCCTCACCAATGGGGGTAAGTACACATGAATTTCTCCCGACGAGGTCTGGACAGAGGCGGAACCAGGTTGTTATATGTCTTAGCCCTATATAGCCTAGACTGGGGAAAGCCCTGTCCTCCACGATGTCTGCCCCAGTCCTCTTCCCGGTGACTCAAAAAGGTTTGAACTTTAGAACAAGTCTGGGCATCGCCCTTGGCAGTCACTGCCCCCTCCTCTGGGTGATACTGTGAGGGGGCAGGCTGGACTTGGGAGGAAGGGTGTGCATCCTCCGGGATGGGCGCTGTGCCCTCCTCTCTGGGGCATGTCGAGCAGCCATTGGTGTTGTCAGCCGAGGACAAGCGGCAGGAGCAGGGGACGAATTGGAGAATGGTCAGAGCGAGCCTGAGAGGTAGCGAGGAGGGCATCGCGGTGAGCAATGGATCTAGAGAGAAATAGGTAAAAGTTGGGCACTGCCCTGACTGCTGAGACTCTTGATGGCATTTGGCAGAAAGTGCCATGCTGGTGCCAGTTCTGGTGTTTGAGAAGACACACAAGATGGGTGTGACGCCAGGATGAGTGAGTATGAAACGCATCCAGGAGGGAAGCCCCTGGAAATATGACCCCTCCTAGGCCCCCTCATCCATGGCGTCACAATTGAGAGGGTCTCAATCTTCAGCCTGTTCCCATTGCTCTTCACACCCTGGCCAAGGTTGGCACCACCACGGCCTTGGAATTGATCTGGAGGGAAGGCCAGAGAATAGTCACCTTTCCCGCAGAGCTGGATTATGCGCCCCTCTCTCCAGATGGCATAACGGAGTCTCCTCACTGGGGAAGCAAAAGAGGCTCTAGGTCAGGGAAGCAACAGCAGAAATTCTCATTCAGGGTTCAGAGAAGTGCCAGGCCAGCTCCGTGCCTAGAGTCACAAAGTTCTGCCCGCAAACTCAATGGCCAAGACTCACAGATCTGCCTGCTTCCAGGATGAAGGTCCTTCAGACCATATCTTGGGACTTCAGAATCTCCAGAAAGCTCAACCACTCCCTCCCATAGAACTCAGGATGTAGCCCTGGGGCAATTTTTAACGAAGTTAATAGACAGGTGGCCTATCCCATCGCCGAAGCCCACCTGATGGGCAGCACACACGGCCAGGCTTCCTCCTATTGCTGGGTAAAGAGGGAATCACCCACATTCCCGGGCTCTGCCTCTCTGGCCAATCATGTCTCTCCCAAAGCCCTGACTTACCAGAGGGATCAAGTCTACATTGACATCCTCTTTGCTTTTGGCTTGAGGTTTGATAGCAAGGAACTAGAGAGCTCGGGCAGAGATGGCAGCTACTTACATTGCCTGCTGTGCCATCTGTACCTGCAGGCTGTCCCTCCTATGGCGGGCCTTCTTCCCATGGCGGGGCTCTCTTCCAGCGATGGACTCTCCTTGTTTGGCGGGCTCTCCTGGGAAGCTAGAATCCAACAGAAGGCGATGAGTCTATGGGCCCTTTGTAGGTACCCAGGGATTTTCCTCTCGGTCCTTTGTAGGCACCCAGGGATTTTCATCCAAGCATCCAAGTAATTCAGTGAACTTCTTTCTGGAAATATTCCCTGAATAATTTTTCAAGACGCTGAAATCGGTTGAATCTGCTTATTAGGTTACACGTGATATTGCTGGCAAAGCCCTGCCAAGGGTCCTGCTGAACCCATGAGCCAATTTCTCTAGACTCGGAGAGGACGATGTTCTGGCCTGTTTCAGATTCCCCAAACTCAGTGTACCCCTGAATTGACCAAACTCAACCTGCCACTAAATTCCTTAGGAGCTCTCCCCATGTACTCACGCCAGATGGTGATCAGACCGAGAAACCAGTGGTGGTGCAACAAACATGCGGCGGACAAAAACACATTGGAGGAAGGGAAGGAGTAGGACAAGGTACAGGTGAAAGGGGAAGGTGTTTTGAGGTTGGGTTGGGGGGGGACAGGGCGGGCTAGTAAGGTCAACAATATCCATGTATGCTCGGCAGCTTGCCTGGGGCAAATGAGCGCTGAGCAACCAGGCCATGGATATTTATAGCCCTGCCTGCTTACATCATAAGGGATTGGAATGTGGGCAGGGGGACAGCAGAGTGATGACATCACAGGGCCCCACCCGCTCGGGACCCTGAGTCCCTCTGCCCTACCTCTTCTGCCTTTAGCTCTTCTTCTTGTGCCATGTCTGTTCTTTCTGAGATCCCCTGAGCCCTCTGGAAGCTCAATGGCTTCCTGGGTGTCCCCAGTTCCCGACCCTCGTTGCCTGACGGAATTTCTGGACTTGGGCAGAACTGATACCATGGACCCTCCTTGGGCTTGCATCCTCTTTCTCTATAGACCCTGGCCTAGGATGTATAGAGTTTATATTCTTGGTTTATGAGTGGGCCACTGGCCATGTAAATGTGGGCTTTCAATGAGCTGTAGCATTTAACTCCAGTCTCCATTACCATGTTCAAGCATTCCCAAAGCTCATTGCCTTTGAAGTAATTTTTAATAACCAATCCTTAGACCACGCTGAGCCATAGTGCAGTGAGGATGCGCCTGCCTTACTTGAGGCTCAACCGCGTTGTATACTCAGCATCCCATAATTTTCCCAACCCCCTAGGATTGACTCAAGCTCAGAGTCAGGAGTAATTGCTGAGAACTCTACGTGGGGTAACACACCAAAGACACACAGACACATAGATAACACACACACACACACACACACAAAGCGATTTTTTTTTTACAAATTAAGTGAAATGGAAACCGCCCCTTAGGAACAGAAAGACAGTTCATAAAGCACAGGTTATGCTATTAGTTTTGTAGCTCAGGCAGCAGCAATTCAAGGTGGCAGCTGACTGATGTGCACCGGGCCCCTATTTTGGGTCCTCTCCTCTTCCACAGAAGGCTCTTGTGGTCGAGTGATTGACCAGGGGATGGATTCAAACCAGGCAGCAGGTGAGGCTTATTGGGAGCCCTTTGGGGTCTCCCTGACAAGGGCACTGAGCTCGCTCTGGGGCTCCAACCCCAAAGGTCCCTGGATCTACGCCAGCACCAGCTCAGCGAACTTGTTGGCCATAGATGTTTCAATTTAGACTTTGTCAGATTGTGAAATAGGGAATATCTGTCCTCTAGCCTGACTTCATATCTCCAACACAGGGAAACATGTTTGGACGTATTTGTTCCACAGACGTTGTCTCTAAAACCAATTGCTCAACTTCCTCTAGTTACCTAAATTTCTGAGCATAGGGTTTTCCAGTATATTTCATATATTTTAATTTAAATGTTAATTACAGTGCTATTCTTAATTTATTTATAATATTGATCTTTTTCGTTTTAATGTTAGCTTTTGCAATTACTAATAATTTTACAGTGATATTTTTTCTATTTATTGTACTCTTCAAATTTCACATGCTCATTCTTAACATAATAATAATGCAGTTTTTCAGATTAGTAGCAGTCACTGTTCAGTTTTAAAATGATTTAGGTTTTTCAATATATGTTTTCATATTATATGTAGGGTGAATTAGAAGTTTTATTGAATATCTATAGGGTTCTTCTTAGTTTTGATGGATCCCAGTCATGTTGGGCACTTCTGGGGGCTGCTAGCAGAATTTGGGGATGAAAGTTATCAGGATTTCAGTTAGTGCCTTGCCCATGCCCACACTACTCGATCCCTGCCAGCTATTCCCCAAAGTTCAAAGGCACATCACGATTGCATTGTATTACCTCTAGTCCATTTTAGTTTTATGCCCTTCAGTTCAGGTTACAGATATAAGCTATTAACAATTTCTATAAGACTTTCAGTATGATGAACACTCCTTCATTTGGCAGAACCTGTAAGTATCGGGAAATTGGGGCATAGGTCGGGATGGGGCATATGCCTTGCCTTCACCAAGCCCTGTCTTGAGCACAGCCAGTTTAGCCCTGCAAGGCGTAAGTAAGGCTGCACTGCGGCTAAGTCTGACTGGGAATAGTACTGTGTGGATGGCCACCCACAGAAATCACAAGCTAGGAAAATGAAGAAATTTAAATTGACCTTCTCCGCTCCATTTTGTTATGATGTTCTTACTGTGTAGAGACTATGGTCCCTCCCTCCCCCTCCCCACCCAGGCACTCCAAAGCAGTGCTTTGGAAGCCTACAAATGAGTCTCTTCTAGGCATAAACCACAGCTTCAGTGCAAGGGCCCAAGATTACTGTGCAGCTCAGCTCTTTGCAGTTCTGGGGGTTTTCTGTGTCACGCTAAAGTGCCATGGGCCTCTCAGGGTGCATCTGGCGATACCTAATATTCCTTGTACATTTTAAAATCGCTAAAGATTCTAGAAGGTGATAAAGGATTTATCTAGAACTAAAATATTCCTCAGAGGTTTTAACATCAATGATCTCCTCGAAATGAGGAAATATACTCAAGGAGAGGGCACTAGAAACAGTTTTAAGATAGAATAAATTTACCAAAAATGAGTGAAGGTTGCTTTTGAATCTTCAAAGATATATTCAGGTAGACAGATTCTTATATTATATAATCCTTAAATGGAAGAGGAAAGGGGCAATTTTTTTTCAAATCAATAATTTGGTATCTTTCCCCACATTGCACTACTAAACATTGATATATTCATGAACTCCTATATTCCTAATGATAGGAATCTAATCACACCCATAGACATTATAATTGAATTTTTAAATATGGAGCAGAAAAAAATTGGAAAAGCAGAAAAATATAAAATATTAACAACAGAAAGTTCCAAAAGCCTAACGTTATAGTTTGATCAGAAAATTTTCAGGTCAAAGGGATAGAGAAAATTATTTAAAATTAAGTTGTCAGGAGGGATTGCTAATCAGTTACAAAAAATCTATCTAGCAATGGTGTCCTTCAGAGAACTGAGGGGTGTAATAGAGAATTTTAGACAACAATGTCTAATCATCCATTAACACATGCTATCCTTCTAAGGAATCTTGAAGGGATGCCTTTAACAAAGAACAAGTATACTGATTATGTACAGAGATCATGAATTATATCCATCTTTCATGCATGGACATTTAAATCCATTTAAAGTCTCAGAATGCTTTACTATTTGAATCCTGGTGGGTAAATCGTAGAAACCATGATGACTCAAAAAAAAAAAGAAGTAAAAATAGGAAGACCTTATATAAAGGTGGGCCAGAGTGATACCACCGCAGGGATTGCCTTTGCCTTTGCGATGGCCGACCTGGGTTCCATCTCCGGCATCCCATATGGTCCCCTGAGCACCGCCAGGAGTAATTCCCTGAGTGCAGAGCAAAGAGGTAAACCTTGAGCATTGCTGGGTGTGACCCTAAGCAAAATAAATAAATATATAAATTAATTAAATAGAATAAATTAAAGTTAAACTTTTTAAATATATCCCGAGCATACAGAGGCAAAGTGCATGTACCTTAGTTTTAAAACATCAAAGGGATGGGAGGAGTAAAATTGTATTTTAGTATGCATTGGTGTTAAATCGGTAGCTTAATATTCGATCAGTTATATCTTTTGTGGGTCTCAATGTAAACCATGTGTGATAAGGAGAGTATAAGCGTTATATAATAAGAATATTATACATATATTATACATATACATACAAATATCCACACAAACATACAAACAAGCATCATACATACCAGGCTCACAGCTAACACCAACAGTAGTAATATAAATATATTTTCTCTAAGTTACAAGATAGAATGTCCATTTTTACTAATATCTCAGCCTCTATCAAATTGATAAACCAAGAGTTTTCCCTAAATCTGTAACTATTTGAAATTTATAACTATGTCTATCCTTCAGCTATAATATTTATGAATATATGGCCGTGGTTCATCGATAAATGCTTTATTCAGAGGAGACTACAAGAGTATGCCACCCGCATGGCAAGCCTGGCAAGCTGTCATGTCGTATTTGATATGCTAAATACCAGTGACATTTATATTAGGTCATTCCCATGACCTAATATAATTGTTTGAGCCCTTTATGTTCCTGGAGCAAGCAGATTCCTCTTTGGGTTCTAAGAGCATGAAACAGGACATATGGAGATATTACTGGTGTCCGCTCTAGCAAATAGATGATGAATGGGAAGATAGTGATAGTGACTTATTGATCCATGTTGTACTAAGAATTTTAAGCAAAAATATTAGGTATAATTAAATATAAAAGACATATGGTTCAAATAAGAAATAAGGTCCATTGAATTTCTGTACACTGAATTTCTGTAAACTAGCAGGAAACTATCAAAGAGAGAGGTACTAGACTCATGACTGAAGCCAAAATAATTCTTAGAATGAAGTATAATAAAGGGTGAGGTGATCTCATAATGAGAATTCTCTCAATCATCAGTGAAAGAAATGAAGAGAGGACACAAAAAGCAAAAAATGTTGTACAATCAGGCAATCAGGCATTACAAAAATTAATAGTCATTGAAATGTCCACACCATCCAAAGAAAGCTTTAGATGAGAACTACTATATCAAAACTCCAAAATCATTTTCAGTTTTCATAAAAAAGATTTTTATCATTTTTATTTGAAGAAACCATGTGGGGGATTCCTCTGTCCTTTTATGAGGGGCTTCCTCTGTCCTTTTCTGAGGCTCTATTTGTGTGGCGGGGACAAGGCCAGAACCTACCGTCACTCCTCGTTGGCTCATGATCAGCAGACACAGGAAGAGTCGGTAGCAGCTCTGCCCAGTGTATTTGTGTTCTGAACCTGGCCCAGAGTAATTGTAGGTATATCATCCAGGTCTCCTGGAAGGACAGAGGTGGGGGAAAGGGACCCCAGCTCCATCTACATAAAAGCCCAGTGAATTTCGCCACTAAGAACAGCATACCTGGGCTTGAAATCAGCTTCTCTCTAGGGTGGGGCCCCTAATGAGCAGGGCTTGAGATCAGCTTCTCTTCGATGGAGCTCTGACAAGCTTTGGCTCCAGATGTTGAAAATGGCTGCGTCATGCTAGGGGCTTCCTCTGGTTTCTTGCAAGACTTCATTGGGCTGGCAGGCCAAGGCAGAAGTCGTTATTCCTCCTGGACGCCTGATGATCAGCACAGAGAGCTGTAGCAGCTTTTTCCCTTGTAATGTGCTCTGTTTCGCTGGTCTACAGCCTGGGAGCAGTTTGGGAGTGCATAGGTCCACCAGGCTTTCCCGGATGGGACAGAGGTGGGGAAAGGGACCCTAGCTCCATCTGCACGAATTCCTGATTTAACCTGGACTTTCATTTCCGGGTTCCCGCAGTTAAGTCAGAGCTCATCCCGAGAAAAAAAACAATCTTAAGACCAGCTTTCAGAGACCCAACCCTAGAGAGAAGCCTATTTCAAGCCCAGGTATCTGGTCTTGGCTGCGAATTCACCGTGGACTTTCCTTGGAGATTCAGCTAGGTTCCTTTCTCTAACCCTCTGCTTCTCTAGAGGAGGGCCCATAGACCCACCCAGGAACAGCTCCTGCTGTTAGCCAAGAGAACTAGAGACAAAAATACACGGGACTGAGCTGCTACCAGCTCTTGCCAATGAAGCCAGCCACTCTGCAGCTATATGGTACATCATAAATGTTACAAGACTGAAAGCCTCACCTACTGCCAAGAGTATCACTGTATCACTGTCTTCCCTGTTCATCATCGATTTGCTCGAGCGCACCGGCACCAGTAACATTCCATATGACCTGTCTCATGCAAGTACAGCCCAAGGGCACATCTGCTTGCTCCAGAACATAAAGAGCCTCAACCATTCCATCAGGTCATGGAATGAGGTCTATAATTGTTACTGGTATCTGGCATATCAAATACGATATGGGTAGCTTGCCAGGTTGCCTTGCAGGGTAGCATACTCTTGTAGTCATCTCAAACATTGAGACTACCAAGAGTATCATACCCATTTGCAGTGCCTGGAAAGAGCCTGTGTTTTTTTAATATGCCCTTCATCACTTGATCACTTGATCACTTGAATCCCGTTATTCATCGATTTGCTCGAGCGGGCGCCAGTAACATTTCCATTGGACCCTATCACGTGCCAATGTAGCCCAATGGCATCTGGTTGATTCAGGAATATGAAGAGCCTCAAACCGTTCCTTCAGGGTCTTGACAAGGAAGTCTGACCATCTTGTAGGTGGGCGGCCACGTGATCTTTTGACATCCCGTGGGATCCAGTCGGTAATGGCTCTAGTCCAGCGGTTGTCTCCAAATCGCATTACATGTCCAGCCCATCTGATTTTCGGATGCCTTGGCAAACGAGACAGCGTCCCTGATTCTGGAATAGCGACGGAGGTCAGAACTCCGGATTCCTTCTCTCACTTGAGTGAGGCGTGATATTCCAAGCATAGCTCTTTCGATTCCCTCTCTGGGAGACCCGAATAGCATTCTCATCCTGCTTCAGGGCCCAGGTCTCTGAGGCGTATGTTAATGCAGGGAGAACGGTGGAGTCAAAGAGATGTGCCCGGAGCCGGAGGTTCTTTGTCCTTTTTAGCTATTTCTTCGATGCCTTTGAAGGCATTCCATGCCTCTCTTCCTCCTGCGCAGCTCAGGTTTTAGGTCGCTCATCATGTTGACTCTCGACCTAGGTACACATAACTGCTGCATTCAGAGATGTTTGTTCCATTGAGAGTGAATGGGGCCCTCTGGAACTAGTTCATTCTTCATAAACATAGTTTTCTTTAGATTCAGCTGTAGACCTATCTTTCCACATTCTCGGTCAAAGTCAGCCAGCATTTGTGCCGCTTGGCTAATGTTTGGTGTTATTAGAACGATGTCATCAGCGAAGCGAGGTGGGGTAGTGCCCACCATCTATCTTCACTCCCATTCCTTCCCATTCTAATTGTCGCATGATGTTCTCGAGGGTGGCGCTGAAGAGTTTTGGTGAAATGGTATCACCCTGTCGAACCCCTCTTTTCACATTAATGATCACTTTGTAGAATGGTGAGATCCTGGTGGTGAACCCGAATACAGCTCACGAAGGATCTTGATGTATTGGGTTTGAACACCCTGTTTGGCTAGGGCTTCGATGACTGCTTCAGTCTCCACAGAATCAAAGGCTTTCTGTAAATCAATGAACGTGAGACAGAGCGGCATCTTGTACTCCCCTACAAACCTCAATGAGCTTGGTTACTGTGTGGATATGGTCGATTGTGCTGAATCCTTTCCGGAAGCCTGCTTGCTCGCATGGTTGTCCTTCATCTAGTGTTCTGCTAATCCTGTTCAGGATGACTCGTAAAACAGCTTGTAGATGACGGACAACAGGCAGATGGGGCGATAGTTGCCGATGTCGTGAATGTCTCCCTTCTTGAACAGTAGAACTGTCCTGCTGGTTTTCCATTGGGAGGGCACCTTGCATTCGACAGGTAGCGTGTGAAGAGCCGAGCTAGTGTATTGATGAGTACCGACGGCAGATTCTTCAGGTGTTCGGGTCTGACTTTGTCTGGGCCTGGTGCTGTTCCCTTCTTTACCGACGAGATGGCATGTCGGATTTCAGAAGGGAGAAACGTTGGGAATGACATATCCATCCTGTGGAATTTGGTATGTGGGCAGGTGGATGTGGCTATCAAAGAGATTTGAGTAGAAGTCCTGGATAATCTTCTCCATTGCCTTTCTGGAAGATGTGATAGATCCATCAGGGCGTCGGAGGGCAGTCATCTTGGTCTTATAGTTGGCAAAGGACAGGCGGGCGGTGCGAATGCTTTTCCCGGCTTCTGCTGCATCTTCCAGTATTTCTGCTCTTCTGTCTTTGAGGTCTTTTATCGCTTCTCTGCACCTGTTTAGCAAGCTTGGACGTTAGCATTTGGTCTCCTGAGGCTCGCGCCTTGCCACGTTGGCAAATGAGCTCGAGAGTTTCTGAAGACAGGCGTCCTTTGTGTCTTTTCTCTCTCGGCATTCTTCGCACAATCATGGAGGTGCTGAACCAGTCGGTTGTATTCTTCATCGATGTCACAATGATGGTATCTTCCCATGTTGCTGCAATGGTGCCAAAGAGTCCCTAGTTGGTCGCTCTGGGGAGTTCTCTTCTTAAACTTTGCAGCCTTTTTCCCCATTGTGGGAAGTAGAATTTTGCATGAAGGAGACGGTGGTCCGATCCTGTTTGAATTTGGGGACGACAGCAACATCGGTCAGACAAAACCGTTGATTGAAGATGATGTGGTCAATTTCATTGTGGAACTGTCCACCAGGAGATTCCTATGTCCAACGTTTCGCTTCAGCCTTCTGGAACTGTGAGTTCCCATGAATGGTCTTGGTGGACATGATGAACCCAGATAGTCTCTCACCCTGTTCGTTCCATTCTAGGCCATGGGTCCCATGTGGAGTCCTTCAGCCATCTTCTTCTATCTTGGCATTAAAATCACCGACTATGATCTTGTAGAAGGTGTGATCTTTTATAGAACTCCTCCAGTTCCATGTAGAATTTCT